>JAUTBT010002068.1:0-10307 GCA_032361225.1 Lepetodrilus schrolli
GCAGGTTTACTGCAACATTCAGCGCTACGGATGTTGCGGGTTTCCTCCTGCCCTAAACTGACAAGTCGTGATATAATAAGTGAAAGAATCTTGAAAGCGACTCTAAACCCCAATCCAAATTTTTTAAAATAAAATATGGTATGGACAAGTTGATTCATTATATATTTATATATGAGTAATAATCACGATGCATATCAGATCGCATGCTATGATAATATTGTCATCAATCGCAGACTGTTATCACAAGTCTGGCCACGCTGAAGAAATCTCTGGCTGACGAAGATGCCATCTGCTGTCTGGTGATCGGGACCGAAAACAAGTCTATCTATGTCCTGGATCCAGAGGCATTCACCGTACTAGTCACGGTAAGCACTCGTCACAGTAAGCACTTGTCAGACTAAACGGTAAGCACTTGTTATGATAACTGATAATCACTTATCATGGTAAACACCCACCACAGAAATTGATGCAAAGTTCTTGGGTATTGATTCACGAAGGTCTTATATCCACTATGAGACCATAGTGCTCTCGTAAGTACTCAGTCGCTATGTATACGAGACATCTACGAGGGTGCTTATGGCCTCCTAGTAGATATTAGAGCTTCGTGAAATGATACCCTGGAGCACACCTATCAATGTTGGGACAGTTCTCCAATTTTTTCTCTCTGTAAATTAAAGATAAGTGACATTATCAAATCTGCTTGCATATTCAGTCCATGGCACCTTTTCATAAAGCTCTTGTATCCACAATGAGACCATATTTTATATGAGGATTTATGAACAAAACTTTGAGATGAGCATGAAATCTTACTCAAAAAAGCATTTGTAATCCTGTTGCATAAAGTTTTTCAAGATTATTATAGTTTCAGGCATGGCAATTTTCTGTGGATCTGTAGAAATTCACTGAAATATTTGTCTTGGAGCCCCCAGGCTTGTTTTCTGCTGAAATCACAATTGTCTGTTGCCATTCCTGTAGTTTACATTGGATTGTTCAGATGTTCAGATTGTTAAACTTCTGGTTGTTCAGATGTTCAGATTGTTCAGTTTCTATTTGTTTGTTCAGATGGAGTTGCCCAGCGTACCTGTGTTCCTCAGTGTCAATGGCCTCTATGACGTGGAGTACAGGGTTGTAGTGGCCTGTAGGAATGGATGTGTCTATACCCTCAAGAGGTAAATTCAGAAAAATGACATTGCCGCGTATGTGTGAAATATTCCCGCTATGACATAAAACACTAATTCAATCAGTCAAATCATAAAAAAATATGTTATTCATTCTGAAATATGTTATTCATTATGCAATATGTTAAGAGTCAGTCTGAAATATGTTAAGAGTCAGTCTGAAATATGTTAGTCAGTCTGAAATATGTTAGTCAGTCTGAAATATGTTATTCAGTCTGAAATATGTTAGTCAGTGTGAAATATGTTAAGAGTCAGTCTGAAATATGTTAGTCAGTCTGAAATATGTTACGAGTCAGTCTGAAATATGTTAGTCAGTCTGAAATATGTTAGTCAGTGTGAAATATGTTAAGAGTCAGTCTGAACTATGTTAGTCAGTCTGAAATATGTTACGAGTCAGTCTGAAATATGTTAGTCAGTGTGAAATATGTTAGTCAGTGTGAAATATGTTAAGAGTCAGTCTGAACTATGTTAGTCAGTCTGAAATATGTTAAGAGTCAGTCTGAAATATGTTATTCAGTCTGAAATATGTTAGTCTGTCTGAAATATGTGTCAGTCTGAAATATGTTATGTGTCAGTCTGAAATATGTTAGTCTGAAATATGTTAGTCAGTCTGAAATATGTTAAGAGTCAGTCTGAAATATGTTGTCAGTCTGAAATATTAGTGTCAGATTCTAAAAGAATTTTTTTTAAAATTTCTATTTGAGATATGAATGTGTAGAATGATAAAATCTCAAGTTAACCATGAAGTAGATTCCACATAGTACCTATAACTAATCAGAATCGATGAAATTTCACATGCATCTAGAGAAAATATGCATTTGAAAACTTTGCATTAAATATCAACTCATTTCGTCACAGAGGTTCAACAGAAGGTGCCAGGTACACGATCGAGCTAAACTCACAACCTGTCGGAATGGAGAGAATTAACAAGAGCATATATGTTGGCTGTATGGACGAAACTCTGCACTGCTTCACGTCAAAGGTAAATTCATAATAGAATTCTCTGGGTGATCCAACTGTTAAACTGAAGGCCCCGGCTCAAGTAATGAACCAGGGTCCATCCTGTTTCCCACAGAATGATCGTAGCAATACGAGAGTTGTGTAACCGAGGACCCTGCCGATGCTGGGATTCTAACCCGAGTTGCTGGATTGTGAGTCTAACGCTCTACTGACTGAGCCAAAGGGGTAGCCCATCTGGCCAAGACCAGTAGGAGCATCTTATATCACACCAGGCTACATTCTCCCCCTTGCATGGGGACTATTCCAGTTATTTCTGGGCCACCAGGGCGCCAGGTATTCTCAGTCTGACAATTCAGAGAGAAGTTCACCAGGAACGACTCGAATACACATTAGGCGCCATTGTAACCAAGGACCATACCGATTCAAACCTGGGTTGCTGGATTGCGAGTCCAACACTCTACCGAATGAGCCAAAGGGGTAACCCCACTGGCCAAGACCAGTAGGAGCAGCTTATATCCCATGGAGCTAAGATTCTTGTAGCGCTACGATTGCTGTGTGAATTGGGAACCTGAACATGCAAGCAGGCACTTGTCCTAGCCAGCCATACTTGTGTCCAATTTGCCATCATCCTACCTCGTCTTGTTAAATGTTTGCTGAATATTTGTCCAGCTTTGGGTGTGCTACCGGCATCTAATACAATTTTGTGGGCATGTTGCTGTATATATGGTTATTAGTGCATTGAACCTGATATTGGACTATAGGTTTGAGTCTTTCCTTGTTGCAATTCAAATGTTGAAAGCAAAGTAATACACCAAGAAGATATTAACAATAGTGTTGCAAAGACACTAATGATATGTTAATCTGATAGTTGGAGGGGGGGGGGGGGAGCCTTTGATCAAGTATTACACGAATGTGCAATGCCTTTATCTCCCAGAATCAACAAACTTTGTTATTCTTGTCCGTGTTTGCACTGACCGTCACATTTGTAGGGCAAGAAATTGTGGACGATCAAACTGCCAGCTAGCATCACCACGATGCACACCATTGAGCACCGGTCAAGAGGGTTCCGGGCAGTGCTGGTCAGTCTGAACAACAGCGAGGTGCACATCTACAAGGACAAGTACTTAGTGGACGTCATCAAGACGGACGACGTCGTCACCGGCATGCACTTCGGCCGCTTCGGGAGAGAGGAAGGCACTCTGGTCATGTCCACACGAGGTGTGTATGTACTGGCCTGCAGTGTGGGTCTGCGTGTGCTTGTTCACTAACAATGACTTGAGCACTCACTCTCACTCACTCAATCTCGCTCTCTCTCTTTCCCCATCTTTCTCTCACTCTCACTCACTCAATCTCTCTCTCTCTCTCTCTCTCTCTCTCTCTCTCCCCATCTTTCTCTCACTCTCACTGACTCAATCTCGCTCTCCCCATTTTTCTCTCTCTCTATCTCTCTCTCTCTCACTTACTCACTATCGATAAAAGAAAAATCTCGAATGTACTGTCAGTAAATGTCATGTTTTCTGACTAGATATTGAGCAGTAGCATTGAAATAAGGTTTCAAAGGTATTATGACATCAATGCAAATGCTGTTTTACTATTTGAATATTTGTAATTTGATATCCAATCGCGAATATTAGAATATTTGTTTCAGCTCTAATAATAAATAACATCTGTGTACAGGTGGAGGACTGTATGTGAAGATCTTGAAGAGGTCGGCCAGTTTCACAGAGAAGGGTCTGTCCGCGGGCCCTCCTGAAGCTCAGAACACGAAGCTAAACATCCCCAAGAAAACCAAGCTGTTTGTCGATCAGACCATGAGGGAGAGAGAAAACGCCGTCGGTTCGTATATTTGTTTACCATATCTTCATCCTTTGTTAATGCTTTAGTAATTAAGCCAGTAGCAGACTATGAAAAAAGCTCTGCACGCTTTTACGAGATATTTGATATTGCAGAACTCCTAAATGACTGTACACTTGTGTGCTACTCCCCTTGCAGCAATCATTACTGTGAAATGTATACTGCTACTAAAAAACAATGGGAACAACAATGAGTTACTCCCCTTTGGTACTGAAGTTACACCCCTCTTCTGGTCTCGTTGCCATGGTTTATTTTGTTCTAAGTGTAGGTGTATATCCTGATATACCTACACTATTTCGGAGAAAGTAATAAACAGAAATAAACCTACACTTTTCCTAGACTGTTGTACATAATGTATTTCATGTATCCTGAAATTCATGAAATGTGCCCGAACCTGGAATCGAACTCGTCAGAACAGATCTTAATGCAAGAGTCAGTACCATTGGACCAAATAGCTGACTTAAGATAAGATGATTCGTTTATCTGGTTATGACTAAGGCAAAACTGTCACGTGACTTCCAACCTCGCACCAAGTCAGTATATGGTGACTCGACAGCACTGTAAACAATGATGTCACTACGCATGTTACAGCAAGATCACGTGCAGCTCAAGGAGTGATCTGGAGTGTGGGTGATCTAGTACAAATTATATTATCCATTTTTTCAAATTTTACATATATTTTACATTTAGATTGTATGTAATGTAGTACTCGACCAGAAGAAGGGCATAAGACAGTTATACCCATACTTTCCTCGGAATATCGGTCAATATCGCAACAGGAGGCCCCACGACCGAAACTGTAGGAATATTGACCTATACACTTCAGAAAGTGTGGGTGTAACTTTTACTTAACTGATATATTATTTGGAACGTAAGGGAAGTAACTCGTTGAAGACGTGGAAGCTGCCATTTTGAAGTCAAATGAACTGGAGAAGGGATTTGATTGGGTGAGCACCAATAGACTTTGCAGAGATACCAACTCAACTTTTCGGAGTGTAACAGACTAGTGTTATCAACTGCGACAGACCGTGTAGTTGTAAACCGTGCAGCCAAATATCAAATAAATCATCTATGCGAGCCATGTTGCAGTCAAATATTGCACAGAGATGCCATAGTACTCAAATATTGCACAGGGATGCCATAGCACTCAAATATTGCACAGAGATGCCATAGCATTCATATATTGCACAGAGATGCCATAGCACTCATATAATGCACAGAGGATTGCACAGAGATTTCATAGCAGCACAGAGATGTCATAGCACTCATATAATGCGCAGAGATGCCATAGCTCTCATATATTGCACAGAGATGTCATAGCACTCATATATTGCACAGAGATGTCATAGCACTCATATATTGCACAGAGATGTCATAGCTCTCATATATTGCACAGAGGTGCCATAGCACTCATATATTGAATAGAGATGCCATAGCATGCTATGATTTCAGCTCACCGAGCTTGATTGCAGAGCATTTTTCATAGTCTGCTACTGGCTTTAGCCATGAACATGTAGCCGTGTCATTTATAGAAAACTGTACCACTCGTGAAAATATCTCCTTTCCCACATCACTCGATGAGAGGTACATGCTATTTCACCAACCTCAAGAAATATTCTATTTATTAATATCCTATTTATTGTATACTTTTTATGATATAATTGTAAAAAAAACCTATAAATTCTCCCAACCAGACAATGTATGCTGACATCATGAGCTGGTAACTTAGCATGAACATCAAATGTTTTGAGATAAATGTCGACACTAACGACGAGCTAGCCTTCAAAATTTTTAGCGACAAAAAGAAGTCAAAACAGAATGTATTCACAAACAACAGGTACAGAGTGACATGTGTCATACCAAATGCATCAAAACAATGTTTCGTATTTTATTGGCAACAATTTAGCTGATGATGCAGCAAAGGCTGCCCATGGTTGTTCAGTAACATCAATATCAATACAGCGATTCAAAACATAACATCAACACATATACTAAATCGTTGCGCCAAAACAAATGGGATACAGAAATTCATAATAACTTGCATCATTTTCGGCCCATCACTGATTTTACACTCCTGTCGGGGATATATTGTTGTCAAAACGAAACTGTCTTGCAACGATGCCACATTGGTCACTCTTTTTTTTAACTCATTCATGTATTCTAAAAGGAGAGGATGAACTATGTGCATTGGGTGTGACAAGGACCTCACAGTCAGGTACGTCCTGCTTGACTGTGTTGACTTTGCAATCCAGCGTGCCGAGTTCTACTCCTTGCCTTTAAAACAAGGCTTCACCCAGGTTCCTGGGCATCTCATCATTTTGAAAAGGAATTGGTTTGTATCAAAAGTTTTGATTATGTTTAACGATTTCATAGTTAAATACACTTTTGGCATGTTTTTCACGCTGCTTTTAATCTTAACCCATCTATGGTATGATTAAATGTTATTTGTCATGTCTGCGTGAAAGACTCCCACTGTGACGTAAAACAATAATTCACTCACTCACTCACTCACTCACTCACTCACTCACTCAAAACAGTGTAACTATGCAGAACATGCACTCACTTATTGCACGTTAGTCCCTGTTGCTTAAATGTATACTGTCTGAATAATGGGTTGAACACGAAACTGTTAAAAAAATGGAGATTTTTTTTTTTTTTATGTTTATAATGGTACTGTGATCACACTCCCATTGTCATAGGAACCATTTGGCATCATTCTTGAATTGCTATAGCAACCATTTGGAAGCATAATACCGGAAGTATACAAACAAAATGGTGGCCGATTGTTTTAAATACGATTCCCTTGAAATGTACTGGTAATATTGACATGTAAGAAATGACGCTGTGATCAAAGTTTGTAGACTGATTGATACTTAAGCGTGTCTAGTCATCTACTCCAATAAGCGAGACTGTTGACTGCGAGCCATGACTGTTATGACAGCGATCTCCGCAGACATGCGATATGAACGGCTAACTCTTGGCCCTTTTTATGGCCGGGTAGTGATACTGCTTTATGATCCATCAATGTAACGCTATATGCAATATCGCTAGGGGTACTTCGTGGACCCCCAAAGTAGCGGTATACTGAGGGTATAACCATCAGAAACTGTTTCAAAGGTTGGATAGCTCATACTGGAAAGGAAAATTGTCATAGGTGTGGAAATATGTAATAATAATAATAATAATTTCATTTATACTGCACATCATTCCCAATTGCAGATCGTCACGTATGGGTGAAAGATTCCCGCTGTGACCTAAAACAATAAATCACTCACTCACTCCCAATTGCAGTGCTCTGTGCGCATGTATCCTATTTCTATCCTGGGATTATTATTCAATAGATACCATCATCCCGTATGGGTGAAATATTCCGCTGCGACGTAATGCAATAATTCAATCAAAACAATAGATATATGTGGCCACCGTTCCACAGAACAATTGTAGAACTATGACAGTCATAAGTCCTACATACATTACCGTGGAGTTACCACTCTTCATCATTCTATGGAACGGTACCCTCATGTTTTGTTCTGGAATATTCATGATGCAATATTGTATTTATTTATAAAAAAAATCATGAATGTTATTTATGAATTATTTTGCTTATTTATCAAGAAATCATGAATGCTAATTATTGATGAAATATATATATTTTTTTTATTTATCAAGAAATCATGAATGTTATTAATGAAATATTTTGTTTATTTATCACAAAATCATGACTGTTATTGATGAAATATTTTGTTTGTTTATTTATCACAAAATCATGACTGTTATTGATGAAATATTTTGTTTGTTTATTTATCACGAAATCTTGACTGTTATGGATGAAATATTTTGTTTATTTATCAAGAATCTCTGAGTTATTAGCTAGGTCGTCATTACATTGACGACCAAAACCTAGCACTGGCTTTCAGACCAATGCCACAATTATCACTGTGCTTGTGTTTTTTCTCATTTCCTCCAACTGTGATCTGAAGTACAAACCCTGCGATATTAATTGTCTATTTTTAGCCCGGTAGCTGTGAGCCGTGGCTATCGTCAGCTGATGGAAATGTCAAATGATGAGCCTTAGCTGTGAATCGTGCCATCACTTTGCCAGTCTGACAAGCGTATTGTTGCACATGTAAAGAAGCATAATGTCATATGTCACATACTAAAGCTGGCCACGTCTTATCGAGATTATATTTTTATCCCCCACCGAAGCTTGGGGACATTTTCAGGAAATTTCTCGTAATTTCTTCTATGTATAAAACTGCTCATTATAAAATGAAAGAAAAAAAAGTGTGTCGTCATATTGAAAAATGGTCAGTTAATTTGTGATGTCCGAACACATGCTTATTCGCCATTGTCAAGTCAAACTGTTCTGTGACCTTTAAGGACACTGTCAGTATTAATAAAGAGTGATTTCAGTTTATGGTATAAAGCAGAGGGCCAATCTTTATCCATTAGGATGTCTTGATTAAATCAGGCAATTTAATGCTGGTTGAAATTAAATATGAAATATAGTGGGAATTATGCCACTTGTGACATTGTGGGCTGCTGTATGCAAAATAATGGGAAATATTTTAAGAGAGAAAGAAATATACTGATTAATATCATGTATGAATTTTGTATAATTAATGTACATGAATAATTAGGGATTTTATTTTTGGTACATTAAATACAAGTAACGGTAAGCAGTTACACACATGTATAATATACAAATGTATACAATGTTTATCTGTATAAAAATATCGATATATACACCAGTGTGTGTGTGTGTGTGTGTGTGTGTGTGTGTGTGTGTGTGTGTGCATGTGCGTGCGTGCATGCATATATCAAATTCTTGAAACATGGCTCTTTTTGTTATAACAATAATAGTTTTTATTTAATGGTTGTTTTTTTTGCAAGACTTCGCCGTTTTACGTACATCCCGACATATGGCTGTCTGATGACAAAGATTAATGATGCCATATTATTAGAGGCTCCTGGGGGTAAGCTAGTAATTAGTTACGTATTGGTCAACATCTGCACAGACAGCATTGTCAGATCCCTGTCATAGAAGATGCATTTACTTTTAGAAATAGTGATGGTTTAACATTGATATGTACATTATTTTATAAAGTAATTCTTTGAATGTTTCCTAGCATATCTTCACGGTATGTGTTGTATTAATGACATTCAAGTAAATAATGGACATAATTTTCACATGGATTACCACATAGACATAAAAATCATAAAATCATAAAATCAAAACAGACTTGCAACGTTACAATCTAAGATTTCTACTTATGTAGTTAACATATCGGGCTGAAATTCTGATTACATAATCATAAGCTAATGTGTTATTGATGATGGATCAAATGTCCCCATCTGGCATGGAGTATTTTTGGTAAAATCGTACATCAATCAACACCAAGTAGATCGCGGATTGGTTTTCAATAATATCGAAAAAATGGCCATCGCCTTACCTACTTGAAAATTCCTTCGTGAAACCAATATCCTTTGAATTGAAATATACTGAATGCAATCCACACAACTATAGTTATGTTAGTTCCGTGTTTTCAATTTGTTTCTTTCAATCAAGTCAAATTATTTCGTAATGAACACGTTTTCGGCACACGTGGTCTCGGCTTTTGAGGATTTCCAAGGGAAGTAACAAAGTTGCAAATTTTTCGTATAACTTTCAAACAACGCAGAAACAATGTGTGTGATTGATACTAACATGATACAGGATTGATGTTTTAATTTGCATTATTTTCTAAATATCCATACTACCAATTAAACTACTTCAATATTATAACAGCTAATGCACACCTATTCACAGTCTTTGATTTGTGTTCTGATTTTATGTCAATGAACCACAAACAGATTCAATAAAATACCATGGTATTCATGAACTATCACCTAAGTTTATTGTGTTCAGAAATATGGGTAGCACATATTCAATAATATATCAGCTGTTTTTCAGCTGTTTAACAGTGGAAGTGTACGTGCACTGAAGGCTGTTGATTTGACCTAGTTAGACGTAATGCTCACAGTACTGCACAGCACTGCACAGCAAAGGCTGTGTACACAGCGAGTTCACTAATGGAAATTAATCCCGGTTTTGTTGTTTTGCACGATTTCTAATTGCATATATGAAGGGAATTTTATGTACTGCGTGTTCAAATAATGTGTTTATTGACTGCAGTCTATCTAGCTGTCCGTCTCGAATCTACGTGTGTTTACGTTCGAGACTCCTTCATGACATTTGAAACATGAAATACAACTTGTTTTTGGTCACTACATGCTAAATCCATACATTCCAACATCATTATATATTCAAACAAG
>JAUTBT010002069.1:0-10307 GCA_032361225.1 Lepetodrilus schrolli
GATCCTCATCAGGAATTCAGTGGTTCCCCCCCCCCCCCCCCCTTCAGCTAGTCAGCAAAATTAAATCTGAAGACTCTTCTTCTTTGTAGAGAGCTCAATTCAGACAAATGACCAATTCTTGGTCACTGCTTATTAAAGAATCACGATTTACACGAGTCTTACATGTGGTCTGGGTCATCCCCGAAGAAGACTTCACGTGAATCTACAGCTTCTTCAGCTTCTCTTGCTGGAAGCCAAAAGGCTCCTGTATAATAATTATATCACCAGGCTACTTATATGTATTCCTAGTTTGAGGAATGTTTCCATTCTACATCCAGACGATTCTGACAGAGACTAGTTGCGTTGTTTGCTCTCTGATGTTATTCTACCCCAGTATTTAAGACATCGCATCCATATGGATAAACGTCGTCATACATATGCTAGCATGTCTTCTATGCGGCGTCTGTCCATCGACACACACTACTTGTGTGATCTCGTCTGCAAGGAGGACGCTCAGCCGGTTACATCCGTTCTATAACGTCATACAGAGTTAGCGCATATATGAGTCTGAAGGTGTGGTCGTCAGATAGTACTGTGACCTCCAGTACGAAGTTGCGCAGTGTGGTGCCTCATTCAGTAAGAGGATGCACATACCATAATATGTAATGACATTGATTCACGCCGTTTAGATTGTGCTCTTCTTACTGATGAACTGGGACGATATGTGATCTAATAGTTGAAGATATCATCGTCTGTAAATGCAATTTAAGCAATTCGTAAAAAAAGATATGGACATGTTTGCTGCAGAACTGTATGAAAACTGAGATCCCACAAATGATCCTTTAAAATCAATTCGGTAGTATCGGAGGAAAATATCTGTCAAATTTGACTGACCATTCCGATAAAGTCAAAACATTTTTTTCAACGAACAGAGCTACTTACTGCGGGGGACCGGGGAGATATGTGGTGTACTCTAATTAGAGGGATATTAGCAGATACTCACGATATAATAGTACATTATCATAATTATGTCGATGGAATATGCGGCCCCGATGAAACTATGTTGCCATTAATATCAATGACGAAAAATAATGCATGCACTTACGAAAGGTCAGGAGATAATATATATTTCATCGGCAGTAACAAAGCTATCCATTTGGCATTGAGAAAAGTCGCGTGGCTACTATAATGTACAATGTTTGGTGACTATTGCTACATATCTATGTACTCGAGAGACAGAACACACGAGGTGCACAAAACAAATAACCGTTGGAAACAGTACCGTTATATTATATAGATTAAGAATACTCCAACAAAGAACCAGAGGTTCTGGCCCCGATTTCTCGAAACAAACTTGCGTTTGAGATTTTGCTCAGCTTGTGATTTCTCTCATTGTACCCTAAGTAAAAACTCAAACTCAGCTGCGATTTTACTCAAGTTTATGAACACTGATGCAATGGGAGAAATCTCAAGTTTGTTTCGAGAAATCTGGGCCGAGGCAAAGGGTCGGTAATACGATGATAGACTATTTAGTGACGCCACGGCCATTAATCCCCATGTTTAACTAGTTACGTTGTTGATGGACGAGTATCTCACAGATCGATCCCGAGCAATATTGGCAATCAATCCTCATCAGACTAATACATTCATATAATGTTAATCTACATCAGTTCTAATCTGCCAGATCTGTCTGCCACAGTAGAATGATGTAGAACCTGTTTGCGTTGATCGATCATTGGACATACTTGGCACTAATAATTAGCTAGTCAGGGTATTTTATTTCACTTGAAAGCTTCGTAGAGACGTCGAAAATGTTAAGAGTTTGACAGCTTGCAAATCCAAGGCAGGTGTTGTGCTAGAAATCGTATGATTTAACCCTCTCACTGATGCAGGAAACCGGAGATGCCCTAGAAAAATGTCCTGGTGTCTAATCCAGCAAGGAGAGTGTTAAACCAAGCGTTGTCCTATTGGTCTGTAGATGCACACTGAGCAGTAGGAGACGGTTATCTCCCTTGGCTGGTTATTGCCGGCTCTTCACCTTCATGCAGGAAGGAAGATTCTCATCACGTTATATATTGATTTATTTCTTGTCTTTCTTCTACTTTTTTAGTTTATTCTTAGCTTACTTGGTCTTGTTGAAACTACGTCTCGTACTATCATGGGCCAAATATTCTTCAAATGTTCTTTCTGGAATTCAAGCATGCTGAATGTAAACACGGTAAAAGACAGGAACATTAATCAATATATTAAAGGAAAGTAGTTTAGATAAAAAAATATTTTTATTAGTCTTGAAAGTCTTTCGCTGCTAGTAAACATGTTTCTGGCATTACTGGTTCAAAATGTGGACAATTATATACTTTTAAAATCGTCAACGTTTGCGACCTCAAGAAGACTAATACTCGATTCCAGTTGAATCAACGAAATGATTTATTAATATTTTAATAAATGCGAATTCACAGCGATGGCGCCATGTATTTTGCTGGCGGGCAAATATGTCAAACACAGATTTCATTTCTCTATTTAAATATTGGTTATGAATAGTGGTGAAAAATCGATAAATAGTTCTCTCTTAAAATTAAAATCTCCGCAATCGGTGTCAGGGTTGTGTGCATCCATGGTTTGAAAGGCAAATATTATATAACATTAATAACAGAATTTCCTGCCATATTGCACAGTGCAGTTCACAGTATATGTACAGCTGTACATATGTTAACACAGTGCAGTTCACAGTACATGTACAGCTGTACATATGTTAACACAGCCACCGTGCGGGGTACGCAATCACTACACTGAATATATATTGCCGTTTGCTCGTAGTAGAGATGAAACCATCTGAAGTGCACTTCTTAGATTGCGTTCAGTCTACCGTCCGACGTATATAGTTCGGCGCCTATAGAGTGTGAATAGACTATACATTTTCTATTCGAAATTCATGGAATGAAATATATATTATACCGGAATTTTCAACGAATATAATTCATACAGGGTTTATGATCGAAGCATGACAGTGCTATCTGGAATGAGGTGTGAACAGACTGTGCATTATTTATTTGAAATCTATGGACTGGAATATATTCTAGAATAGCAGACACCAAACTAAATTTAGCATACTGTACTACGTGCTGTTTGTACAAAACGACTCAATCTGTGGCGTATGATAAAATTAATTTATTACAGATAGACATAGTACACATGTGTTGGTACAGACAGACATAGTACACATATGTTGGTACAGACAGACATAGTACACATATGTTGGTACAGACATAGTACACATATGTTGGTACAGACAGACATAGTACACATATGTTAGTACAGACAGACATAGTACACATATGTTGGTACAGACAGTATACACATATGTTAGTACAGACAGACATAGTACACATATGTTGGTACAGACATACATAGTACACATATGTTAGTACAGACAGACATAGTACACATATGTTGGTACAGACAGACATAGTACACATATGTTGGTACAGACGTACGTGTCCTGAACACCTCCAATCGTAGATATTCGAACAGAACATGGCCATTCTGCTGACCACGAATGGATATACCATACCGGTAGTGATAATTATGACGGCAGAACAGTAGTATCCTGCTACTGTTGTATACATTAAAACATTAATAGTATATGATATAATAATATAGAATATTTAATATGCAGTGATATAACATACACACATTACTTGTAATGATATTGACCACATGCAATACTTGCAGTGTAATGACATGGCATAAATACTGTAGTGGAGGGGGCCCTGTATTGGACATGGTCCTATGTTGTTCCACCCCTCCTTTAGGCCTTTTTACAAGGACTGTCGTTCCATCGCTACACCGGAACGACCAGTCTGACGTCCAGATGACAACGTGAATATAAAACAACGGAAGAAATTATTTAATCGAGTAAAATCTATAAAAATTACTTTTCCCTATTGTGAATGTTTATCATGTAGCACTAAGTATCGAATAACTCATATGTGTCTCAATCTGTATATTTGTGAAGAAAAATCCTTCATGTTACATGTTAATATTAATGTATTAAGATGCATATTTCAAATAGCTATGAATGGGGCACATAAGTAGGCCAGGTCTATTTTGCGAATTTCGGGTGATAACTAAACACAAGTATTAGGTCTTAGGTTAGGTTGGGTTTAGAATGATGGTAGAATTGATAGTTGTTTTATTTGCGCTGTTCATTGCAAAAATATCCGCGAGCACAGCATACGAAACTAACCCGTTATCAGCTGGTACAACGGTTCGAATACTAACACATTATGTAATGTATATTGACTGGGCACACATTTGTGTTTTATTTATTCATATCAGTAGGAATACACATATTAATTATTATTATATATAAAAAATATATTTGAGGACTACATAGGGATCTGCTGCTGCCAGATATCATCCATACAATACACAGTTGTTCCGTACGTGGCAATACCATATCGAAATGGTCTTAATTAGTAGTATATTTTCGTTTTAGACAAAATATAAGTTAATTTATTAATAACTATTCCTTACAAAAAGTCAGAATAACAACACAATATGTTTGTTTGTTAGCGTGTTCGTTTATACCGGAGTAAAAAGCTTATCAAAGCAATTTGCATGATTGTAATTGATAGTTTCCATGACAAAAGGCTATCCAGCCCGCTTGTTGAGTTCACACTCTCATTCTATGTAGCTTTAATTTAACTAGCGTTGTTTGGTGTCAGCGTCACAACGATGCAGTAAATGTCAACGACGGTGGGAGATTCAGTAATAGAGCATTAAATAGTCATGTTCATGTGTTCTTAAATTGTCTTGAACTGTCTGACACGCATGTATCTTTACTATGGACGTTTATAGAAAACGGAGCTCTTAAATCCTGAACCTTCAATTGACCTGCAAGTGGTCATAACCCGAACGCCTGGTAAGTTCTGGGAGTGGCCATGTGTACACAGACGGTACACACGATACAGAAGACCTGATCCAGTATCCAATCTCTCTTGGATATACGGATACGAATGTAGAGTCCTTCTAAAAATACATCTCTCATTTTGTCTAGAAATTGACTCTTTTTGATAGCAAGCTTTTTCATTTCATTGATCTGAGCGATTGGCGTCAACATTTCACATCGTTGTTGTGACGTCACTAGTCCCACGCATTTCTACATATGTATCGATTGTCGAGAAGGATGTGTGCGACTCTACCCCGGCATGCGATGTAATTATATTCCCATTACCACCAGTTTCATATAGGAACACAGCCTCAATGTAAGGTGCTGGTTGTCGTCAAGTTGTCCTCCGCCGATATGGAGATTTTATCGATCGCCTGTGACGTCCTACGACCTCATGAATAATAAACAGGCGCCTGCCATTTTGGTCTTGGAGCCGTGTGCCATATTCCCGAACCAAAACATGCCTGTTTCAAACTGAAAAAGGATTTTACCCGTTCTATTTTTTTATTTTAAGGATGTGGAAGTGAACCGTCGAGATGAGGGGAGTGACTCGTCTTCTATTGCTGACGGTTGTGGCCGTAGTCGGGAAGATCAGCATTGGTTTAGGTGCCTCTCTCCAAAGTCCATTTCCTCTAGGAACCATAGGTAAGTCAGCCACCATATGACGGTCAGAAACACCCGGGCGGCGATACACTCGCTTTATATTTTAATCCGAGTATACAGTATACTGTGGATATGGTTCGAAACGTGTCATTGGGACGACATATTATGTTATATTTATTGGTGTATGATGGCGGTATGGATCAGTCTGGGATGGCGGTAAGCTGGAAGCTATGGCAACAGAATGATGTATTGTAATTCTAATTACGATTAATATGACTGGGACAATAGCCGTATATGTCACTAACACTACATATATGAATGTATACATTACTAATACAGGCAAAAACCTCAAATACATATATTATTCTTATATATATTTTATGATAATACAGAAACATGTTGACTGCATTCTCATCAAGGATTTTTTTTATTAGTTTGTTGTTTTTGTCACAGCTAGCCAGTCTTGTAATTCACTGTTCAATCCTCTTCCTAGTGTTTGAACTTTGACCCTACCCCACTGTAAACTGAACAACCAATGTATGTCAACTCCCGGGTACATGAGATACCCCCCTTTGACCCACTTGTTGATTAAACTTGACATCGTGAGTAATACATCCGCAAATGGAAACCTATGTACATATCCAATAAACGTATGCACATGCCATGGTATGTTTTCCTCTTAAACCATCTTTTAGAATTTTAAATAGAAATATCTTGAATACCAATTTAACACCATGATCAGATACTTGTGGATGATATTATACTGAATTAAATATAGAATAAACTTGAGGTTGGTCATAGATATTTAAATGTGAGTAGTATTACCGTAAACACTATCTGTGCAAGAGACTACTTGAAATAAGATCTGATTTTAAACTGGGCTTAAGTAGCTACATTATATAAATTACTAATTACTTTCAAATATATCATCTTAAACTGTTACACATTCCATTGGTGATAGGGGGGTGGGGTTGGGGAGGGGGTGTGTGTGAGGATTTGGGTGGTGGGTAAGTCAGGTTCCCATGGCAACAGATACCTTCATTATACTGTGAATAGTTGGTGTACAAATGGGTGCAGTCGCACCACTAGCTTATTGTCGAGTATCTCCTCCCATATACATCATGAACACCCTAAACCACCTAATATCATGAACATCCTAAACCATCTAATATCATGAACATCCTAAACCATCTAATATCATGAACATCCTAAACCATCTAATATCATGAACATCCTAAATCACCCAACATCATGAACACATTTAAGCACCCAACATCATGGAAATCCTAAACCACCCAACATCATGAACTTCCTACACCACCTAACATCATGGATATCATAAACCACCCAACATCATGGACATCCTACACCACCCAACATCATGGATATTCTAATGATGTTGGTTGCAACATCATTGATATCCTGAACCACCCAACATCATGAACATCCTACACCACCCAACATCATGGACATTCTAAACCACCCAACATCATGAACTTCCTACACCACACAACATTATGGACATCCTAATCCACCCAACATCATGGACATTCTAAACCACCCAACATCATGGATATCCTAAACCACCCAACATCATGAACTACACCACCAAACATCTTGGACATATTTAACCACCCAACATGATGGACATCCTAAACCACTCAACATCATGGATATCCTAAACCACCCAATATAATGAACTACACCACCAAACATCATGGACATATTTAACCACCCAACATCATGGACATCCTAAACCACCCAACATCATGGACATCCTAAACCACCTAACATCATGGACATATTTAACCACTCAACATCATGGACATCCTAAACCACCCAATATCATGGACATATTTAACCACCCAATATCATGGACATATTTAACCACCCAACATCTGGACATTCTAAACCACAACATCATGGATATCCTAAACCACCCAACATGGACATCCTAAACCACCCAACATCATGGACATCCTAAACCACCTAACATTATGGACATATTTAACCACCCAACATCATAGATATCCTAAACCACCCATCATGGATATCCTAAACCACCCAACATCATGGACATCCTAAACCACACAACATCATAGACATCCTAAACCACCTAACATTATGGACATATTTAACCACCCAACATCATATATATCCTAAACCACCCATCATGGATATCCTAAACCACCCAACATCATGGACATCCTAAACCACCTAACATTATGGACATATTTAACCACCCAACATCATGACATTCTAAACCACCCAACATCATGGACATCCTAAACCACCCAACATCATAGATATCCTAAACCACCCATCATCATGAACATCCTACACCACACATCATGGATATATTTAATCACCCAACATCATGGACATATTTAACCACCTAATAGCATGGAAATCCTAAACCACCCAACATCATGGATATCCTGAACCACCCAACATCATGAACATCCTACACCACCCAACATCATGAACATTCTAAACCACCCAAACATCATGAACATACTACACCAACCAACATCATGAACATACTACACCACCTAATATCAGGAACATCCTAAACCACCTAATATCAGGAACATCCTAAACTACCTAATATCATGAACATCCTAAACCACCTAATATCATGAACATCCTAAACCACCTAATATCAGGAACATCCTAAACCACCTAATATCGTGTACATCCTAAACCACCCAACATCAATTAGCATCCTAAACAATCCACCATCATGGACATCCTAAACCACCCAACATCATGAATATCCTAAATGATCCAACATCATAAAAATCCTAACATCCTAACATCTTAGGACATCGGATGTAACTTTTTCTTCAAATAACTAGAAAGCAAAGAAAATTTAGATTTTTTTTTAAACCCTGTTACTCAAACCACTTGTTGTCATATATACCTTCCATGAATATAGTTATTTAAAATTTGTTAAATTTTGTGATAAAAGATTGTATTTTGTTACTTGTGATTGTCAATATAATAGAATGACATTAGAATTGACTTGCTTTATCACCTCATGAAGGCAAGTAGGTTCACGTTATCAAATGTTTCATAAAGTTATTTATGATGACAACATTGTCAGATCCTACAATCACATTTTCACATCCAATAATGACAGTATTATCAGATAGATGGTGATTATTTGTTTCAGGACATATTGAGATACATATATGTTGTTCATTATCTTCAGGTTGACTACATATTTGAACACAATGGTAAGCAAAATAACAGTTGGGGAATGGTGTTTTTGTTCTATATTCTGCCAACCATCATACCTGACAACTCTGTTATTTTCAAACCTGTCTCAGCAACCACTGGTGTAGGGATTGTCATTCTTTATCATGGGTATTGGTTGCCATTCTTTGTTATGGTTTATGGGTTCTCATTCTTTCCATGGATATGGGTTATCATTCTTTGTATGGGCAGTCATTCATTGACATGGGGTATGGGCCTTACTGTAATGTTTTCAATAGTTCCAACATTGGGATAGTTTGATAGTATGAATTATTAATAATTTTATTTATTTATTACTTGTAAAATACACAAATATGTTACATAAACAAAGATCTATCATGTGAATTGGGCAGGGAATATTGAATCAGAGCAATCAAATAATGCTCATAGTGTATACTGCAAAACCTGGCCCCGATTTCTTGAAATAAACTTAAGTTTTTCCCATTGACTCAATTATGTAAGTTGAGTTTGTTACAAGACATCAGGATCAGAATGCTGTTCTTCAGATATGTCAATATTATTACCCAGGGACAGAAGGAACTGATGAGAAAATATGACCAATTCCAGGCAATAATGTGCCAGCCAGAACTGTATCATCCATATGGGATGATTGTACAGATGGCCAAGAAAAACAATCCGATGTATTTATTTCATCATTTGAAATCAATGTAACATGTTTGACCTGACTGTAATATGGATACTGCAGTTCATATTTCAGAGTTGCATGTCCTATTCTTGGAGAACTCTTTATTTCTACTATATATTTTATACCCAGATTACAAATATTTAGAACCATTTTGAAACATTATACTGAAATTATATTCACAATGTACTAGTTCTATTATATTTATTATTGATGATATACTTAGCATTTCTTCAAACATCACCATGGTGACCATCATCACTTTCTGATGCAATCATGTTAGAATCCAATGTCTGAACTCGCCCTGTGCAGATACCATCCTTGGTTCATCAGTGGCAGTTGGTTATCACAGGTTTACTGCAAACTTATGTACAGAAACTTATAAGCTGAGAATCATGGAACATGCCTGGAAAGATGAATGCAGGATGAATGTAAACCCTAATTGTGCCGGGAGGCTGCCACCAATATTCATCAACACTCTTGCCTGGTTTACATCTGCAGGCTTTGGTGCTTCCTGCCTTATCTGCCTCTGATCACCGATGTCAATGGAGTTTGAATGAAGAGCATTTAATTTGTTTGGAAACATTGTGGATACCTAATGATGCTGACCCTCTTTGTGAGGTATCAGGCATACTGTAAAAGACTTATATTTCGCGGACGCAAATTTCGTGCAAATGCTATAATTGACATATTTGCAGGAATTACATTACGCGCATTTGCCAAAAAATAAATGGGGAACAAAATATTCACTCACATAATGAACAGAAGTTCTACTATAACGTGTTCAATGACCAGTGATTACGAACACAACTAGTTGTAAAGACCAATTAAAATAGGATAAAGCCAAGTAATTAGCGATGACTAGGGCAACAC
>JAUTBT010002070.1:0-10303 GCA_032361225.1 Lepetodrilus schrolli
AAGCGATTGCAAAAGACGGTCATTTTACATGAGAAAATATACGCACTCCGCTACGGAGAATGGCTTCTTGAAAATTACAGTCCCGATGATAAATAGACTGAATTTCAGATATGGATACGGCATATCAAATCAATATGTATAGCAAATCTTGTGTAAACATGTCAATCAGATGTTAAAATCAACACGAGCTGCACATGGAATGTCCAAATAATCGTCCATAGACTAGACCAGCTGTAGACACTGTGGTACCAGACGTCCTCTCAGCCCGTTGTACGTGATCAAAGGCGCGCGCGCCGAGAATATAGGGCAGACTCCTGACACGTCAAAGCGTGACAAGATGTGTATATCAAAATGAATTAAATGTTAACATTCAAGAAATGCATAAGACAACAAAGGCTTTATTAATGTGATTTCATGTATCAACATATATTTGCGAAGAAGGTAGATACAGCAGTACATGTGTACTTCGATATTTGTCTGTTATTCGTTCGACGTACTTCGAACTGCCTGATCTGGTAATCTTAATTAAAACACTAGATAATCAAGAAACATTCGCAAAAGGATATAAATGTTCAATGAAAGTTTCTTTAATAAACTAGATCGCCTGGACAGGTTGATTGTTCACAAAAGATAACTAAAACTTAAAACTAATAAATATGATAAACTAACGATTTGTGGTACAATATTGCTGTGCATCGATTCTTTTTCTCTCTCTATCTACGACAGATAATGCACACAGTCTTTTGCAAGAATATATGTCACTTGCACATGGAAAGTGTTAGTAACATCGCTAAAAAGAAATCAAATGGCTTCAGTCCTACATATTAATTAATACTATACAGTGCTCCGGATAAGGGCCGTATCGGCGTATGTACAGTTGTAACATAGGTAGATACAGGCTGATAATAAATTTGACGAGTATCAAATACAGAAGGAAAAACAATAATACACCCTTTGATTTTCTATTTGCCGTACTTCATCTGTTCATTTGTCACAAATTCAGTACATTGGTCTCCACACAATCTGTCGGGTATTTCCCTGGTTTACACCACAGCAACCCAATTAGAGTGCGTAATAGATTTTCGGTTCCTTCTGCTTTCTGGAAGTGACCAACTCGTAACCAAATATCGTACCGCTCGAATACTTGTTTTCCTCGAGTTATTTCCCTTTATATACTATTATCATTATGTATACCGTACTATATTTAGGGGGATAATTTTGGTTCTGAATTTGTGATATTTACGGAAACGGGCGACCTGAACGTACACATGGTTAAGAAAATGACAAACCAACGAGTCAACAGGCTATCGTTCTAAAGAACTAGTGATGCAAATTATGAGTGACATTATCAACTATGTTGTTTGAAAGTCCAGCCGATGTCACACAGGGGGCATCAAGGTACAGGTCGCTACAGAGAAATCTTGGAAAGCGTCCTATCCGTGGCTTGAATTTGAAATTGAAAGAAACGACGGGGACCGTGAATGTAAACTGTTTTCAAAGTCCTGTCTTTTTTTATACCCATCTTGGCCTTAATTTGAACATGATGAACTACGTGTAATATGTGGGCTCCAAATAGACAGCTGATAGAGGTCAAGATCTCTGTTGCGTATATCTATATATGTACTCATTCAGACGACTCTGACCAAGCCGATACTCCTCTGTTGCAAATATGAAGTAGTATTGTACTCCTCAAGTTGAAAGATTATCCGGAGCACTGACTATAGATGTCTATGGGATGCTGAAATGACAGTCGTACACTACAGTGTTTATCGATTTACGATCTTACTAACATTTCAGATAATAGATAATAAATTTTAAAAAAAGTATTGTTTTCAGGATCGAAGAATACTTTATTAATAAATTCTTGCCAATCAAAGCTTTGGAGCTCCATCCATGGACCGTCACCCAGTAGCTTGTTGACTTCTTGTACAAGGCTGACATTGATGCAGTGGTGATTGCCGCTAGGCACTTGATGTCCGCAACAGATTTCTAAACCTAAAACCGCGAGAAAGAAAAACACTCGTTAAGATTATCAAATTTATTAGATAAGTACAACGGACAATAGGTTTAATTTACTAGTTTGCAGAGTAGTATTTTATATAATTTATATAATATATATTTATGAAATTTACTAACTATATTAATTTTACATTACATTTTACTGGCCTACACCCATTATAGGTAGAAGGCATGGGATTCGCAGTGTGATCGATCTTGACCTATGTTGTTTTAAAATGTGTACGAAATTGCATGTGTACAGTGGCGAGGCTGATCCGTCTGTATTATTTGATGTTTCGGTGTGATTTTAGGTGAGATGACTTTACAAAACGTAAGACAATAGTGGTATTTTAGAACAAAATGAGTTCCTATTATCATTGAGAATGACCATGAAGATTTAAAACAAAAACAAAACATTTTTGAAGATTTTTTTTTTATTGTGTTCATGTTCGTATTTTTAGGGGCGATTCATTTAGGTGTTCGAACTATTAGAGGGTTCGAGCTATTAGAGAAAATATGGTATCACAAATATAAATGACAGAATAATTATTCTGCAGACAAGTTATAGCTGTAAATTGATAAGTGTTGTTTTTACTTTTAGGCTGATTTCAAGGCAAAGGTGGCCAGCGGAATAGTCATAGTGGACTTTCATGCAACATGGTGTGGGCCATGCAAGATGATTTCTCCAAGAATGATAGTAAGTAGAAATTAAGATTAATAATGATGCTGTGAATTACTAAAGTCTGTTTTTAGTACAGCTCTGGTTAACACCAAATTCTCATAGTTTGCCCAGCAAACACATAGTGTTATAAAAACGTTATTACAACATTGTGTGAATGTTTTGTTATATCAGTAACATTCACACAACGTAGTATAACGTTATATATCACCCAATACTCAATTACCCAATTCATATTGTATAATTAATTAATTCATCGTCACGTATGGGTGAAAGATTCCCGCTGTGACATAAAACAATAATTCACTCACTCACTCACTCACCGAATACTGGCTCCCACAGGAGATAATGTCAGTAGGACAACAATGTTATTCTTCTGTAGATAACATTTTACAACTTAACTGATTGGTCAAAAATTACTAATTTGCATAGTTATTCTACCAGTCATTATGTCATTACCATTCAATCAACAGCCATTCGCTTCTGTGATTTGCATGGGTTTGTCAATTTCGTCCATAAATTGTCACCATAGTGGGTGTATATATGAAGACTGTTATGTTCATTAACCAGACAAGTGAGGTACAATATTTATACCTTAGATGTGAACATATTGTATTACCGTACATTATTGGGTTATAAATGGAATCTCCACCTATTGTCTTTTGATATCAATGTTATCCTACTCGTTGATGAATTTGCTTACTTTTATCAACGGTGACGCTACGATCACGCTGGTGTTGTCCCTGGTGATGTCGTGATTGGACTATTGCAACTGCGTGCTGACCGGTGCCACCAAGTCTCAGATTGGCCGGCTTCAGCGAATTCAGAACACCACAGTCAGGATTGTAGCACAATGTCCCAGGAGCGACCACATAACACCTGTGCTGAAAGATCTCCGCTGGCTGCCAATCCAGCAAAGAGTGACCTACAAGACCCTCTGCCTCGCGTACCAATGTATCGCAGGCTCAGCTCCAGGATATCTCTGTGACCTTCTTCAGCTCTACTCACCAACAAGATCACTTCGCTTAGCTGCACAAGTCCTCTTGAATATCCCTACTGTGGAGTCCTGCCGCTATGGACAGAGATCATTTTCTTACACTGCTGCAGTGGAATGGAACAAGCTTCCCACAGAACTTCGATCCTGTCCAGACTACCTTTCTTTCAAAGCCCTTCTGAAGACTCATCTTTTCCGCCTAGTCTATCCCTAGTGACTGTCTTTGTCTGCGCTTCCAGCATGTGTTGTTCCACATGGAGTCCAGCACATTAGAAATGCACTATTATTATTATTAACAGGAGGTAGAGATTCTCTATTTGTTTGCTGGGTGAATAGTACAAAAATGGGATACATTTTTATATGTCTCCAATTAGCTACATATGTTTTGTGCACAATAATTTTATGCAAGATTATGCCAGTCACAAATGTTCCTTTCATTTTCTTGCTTTATTGTGTATTAATTTTTAAAAAAATGTTTTTCATTCTTAGGAACTGGAGAGTGAGCGAGGCACCTTTAAATTATTGACAGTTGATGTTGACAAATGTGAGGTAAGATGATACAGTAAAATTACAAGGAAATGTGATATCTTTTTATACATAATTTGTTTTAGTTTAAGTTTTATCTGGAGCACCAATGGTTCTCTCAATGTTTGCAAGAAATACTAGGTAGACTACTGTAAACAGCAATACTTGAATGTCGACTCTATTCAAGCAAGTGACACAAGAGGTTTTTACCGATGGTCAAAGCTAATATTAGTGTTAATGTTAGAGGCGACATTAACTCCCTCACTACTGAAGGCAACCAGAGATGCCATTTTGCCTAATCCAGCAGGGAGAGGGTTAATAGTATTAAGGCATACTATCTGCATAAATAATAGCCACTGTCCATAGCTCTATGGTGCCAATAGGGAACAAATAGAGATATGAAACCGCATCTAATTTTGACAGTGCAAGTAAAGCCTTTCATGCAAAATACGATGTCTAGCAGACAGCCTGCTTCTTACTTTCATTTTGGACCCGACCAACTGGACAATATATCAAATTACATTTATTTATATGTTCAATCGCCCGAGACAAAATTATCACAGAAAAATACATTAACCAGGAAATCAAATAACTATGGCCTACGGCTCAAGCGGTCGGAAATAGAACATCTCACATGAGTGGTCATATAATATTAATACTGAATTTATTAAACGAGGTGGCAAAATTGACATTAGGTGAGGCTCTGCCGAGCATAATATAATTTTTCCAACAAGTTTAATAAGTTCAGTAATAAATTAACACGAATGTGAGATTCTATTTATCACACAACTGTAGAAACTATTGTAATATTAATTTTCAGTCACAAACACTATAATAGGCAATGTCTTGGGAACTTGGTTAAAGCATGTAGACAAAATATTGTTCTAAGTAGATGTGTAAATATTAATAAATGTGTTTGCATATTTAATTGAAGAAATCTATTAACTTTATATTTGTCAAATTAAGTCCTAAGAAGAAGCTCTAAAAGAGGTCCAAAAATACTTTGATATCGAATATGAATACAATTATAAATATTATTGTGTTATTGCACTAGTGAAAATATTAAAATTTATAGCATGGGTTTATTGCACTCCCAAACTCTATGATAAGTGATAAAAATAAATATTATTTGATATTTTGACCAGTTGGTTGGGTCCAAATTAAAAATGATAATAATTGTAAATTATGAAAGGTCAGTTGACATGAAATATATATAATTGATGTATAATTGTCAATAATTATTAATATCAGTACACATGAATGTTCAGATGTGAATCCAAAATTATGTTATAAGTACTGCTTGTCACTAGTTAATAGTAATACATGCTATGTTTATACATTAGACTTTAATACATGCTATTAGACTTTAATACATGCTATGTCTATACATTAGACTTTAATACATGCTATGTTTATACATTAGACTTTTGCTTTATCAAGAAATCAAATAACTGTTGCCAAAAATATTATTAATTATTGTTTTTGTTTGTTGGTGGTGTCCTTGAGAGGTTGTTCAATTTCAAAATGTATTCTTTACTGTCGTGAAAAAAAATTGTTAGCTTCATATTTATCTCTTAAATATTTCCCAAATTTAATTCTAATGAAATTGATTATTTAAACAAATTAAAGGCATACAATCAGTTTGTTTACATCTTTTATGGTCAAACATTTTTTACCCGAAAGTATGTACATTTTATTTGTCTACACAAGTATATTGAGCAACAAGCTACATTTTCTGCATGCCCCACTGTGTTTCAATATTTTCATATTTTATTTTATTTTATTTTGGTATTTCTTATCTTGCCATTAAAAAAAAAAGACAAAACTATGAAAAATTATGAAAATATACATGTAAATGTACATACTTTAAGATGAAATATGTAAACAAACCATGATTGTGTGCCTTTAAGCAAAATAATATACTGTAGAATTTAGAATACGGCACTGAGAAAAATTAAACTAAACTGTTCTGTTTTTCTCTCCAGGATGTGGCAGCACAACTGGAAGTATCAGCTATGCCAACATTTTACTTTTACAAAGATGGACAACAGGTAGAAACATTTAATTTCATGAAAATACAATAATATGATTTATAATGTTTAAATGAAATTGATGTCAATTAAATTAGTGTTGTATTAAAACCAACAAACCTTCCACCATTTATGGTTAACCTAACTGTTAATTTACTAATACTGTAAATCAGGAAATTAATGCGAGCATGATATTAATGCGAAATATGCGATTGGCTTATGGCCGCATTTAATTCCTACGTATTATGGGAAATAATGATAGGTAGGTCCGGGGAAAAAACATGAAAAGAGGCCTGGTCGATCGCATTTAATTATTGTCGCATTTATGTCTAAATTCGCATTAAATTAGTGACGCATTAATTTCCTGATTTACAGTAGTCTATAAATCCATTTGTTTACATTTCTGAACTTGTTGCAATATATCGTAAATGACATTAGTAATTTATGTATATCTGACAGTCATATAGATGTCATGGCTTCTTCCACCATCAAGAATCAGTCTGTTTCTTTTATATCATCTTCTGATTATAGTTAGATATTTTAGCTAAATGAACAGCTGAAGTAGTTGCTGTACAAAGTCATTAATGATTAAAATAAGTAAAACCTTACATCTTACTCATGTTTCAGATTTGCAAAGTCGTTGGTGCAAACATTGAAAAAGTCAAGGCAGAATTAGCACTAATTGACGGGAAAAAATGAAGACTAGAAAAACTTTCTTGTTGACCTATATTCAATCCTCGTCTGGCTTGTCAATCCTCATCTATTATTAAAAATCTGGAAAATGAAGATTATAATTAAGCTTTTCATTGAAAAGTAATTAGGATGTCAGATAAAAATATAGAAATATGTCTTTCAAAATTGTGAATGTTTTCTTCTGTTTTCATATATTGCTTTCAGAATCCCAGAGCATGAAAACTCAGATTCTGAATCTTTTAAACTTGCATTGTTGAAGCAATAAAATTTGTAAGAGCATTTTAATGTTATCATGCAAGCTCATCCAGAATGGGACCAAATAATATAACCCCCACTTGCTATTTTCATAAACTCGTATACATTTCCCAAGTTCTATAGAATTCCATACCCAAAACCATGCCCATTGATTTTCGTCACAAATGGGTGAAAGGTTCCTGCAGTGACGTTAAACTCCATAATCACTCACTTTCACTGATGTCCAAACTTTGTGATGGAATTAAGCATGTAAACAATTGTATGTAGATTATCAGCATTTAGAGGTACTTGTTTGATAATGAGTCGTCGCAAATGGGTGAAAGATGCCCGCAGCGACGTTAAACTCCATAATCACTCGCTCATTGATAATGTGAAAATGGATATTCTTATGTAACTACCCCCCCCCCCCCTCTCCCTTTCACACACAAACACATACTTGCACACATTAGTATTGGGGTTCATGCTCTTTATTCTCTTTACTAATTTGCTTACTCTATATTTTCCAACATCGTTATTTTACGTTTATAAACGTAAAAATGTCTGTTTAAATAAATCATACATCTCGTTTCTGTGTGAGGCATATTATCCATGATATATATCTTGATTATTTGTGTCACTTTTTACTATTATTTTAGAAGTGTATTTCTCATTTGCCAATAAATCACAGTTTGGAATAAAACGACAAAGAAATGTGTGCTTTGAAGTTTATGGGAAGTTCATAGAGGATCTCTTACGAGTGGTCATATAATACTGAATTTATTAAAACTGATATTATGCGAGGCTCTACCAAGCATTATATCATGTTTTGCCGACAAGCTTAATAAATTTAGTAATATATGAACACGAATGTAAGATTACATTTATCACATACATGTAACTAGAAAATATTGTAATATCTATATTTGTTCTTGTATCCCTAGAAGCCAGTGGTTCAAGGGTTACTCTGGCTCTGTCAGGAACGTTCTTTCACTATGGACAACAAACCTAAGTCATTGTCTGTTTTCTTTTTAGGATGCTATGTGGCGGGCAGTTCAACTGAATGATGTACATTACTCATCACACATGGCTTCTAAAAAAAACACCAAAAATTGTGCTCTTTGTCTTTCATCAGATGAAGAGGCCACCACTTTATCAAACACCAGTTGGCCTTGGTTTGTTGTACATAGTGGCAAGAACAAACCCATACAAAAAAATAATAATTTCTTATCGCCAAATCAATTCAGGCAGTCCGTCAAACATTTATGGGACGGCAACCTCGTTGAAAGACTGAAACATCAACATTGTACCAATCTTTTAAAACTTTCATCTTTCGCCAGTATCGTGGTAAATGTCTTTGCACATAGCTCTCTTAACAGTGGCAAAGGCATTGTCCACGATAAAGAACACATCTTACAAGGCATCACAAGAGGAAATTCTAGAAGAGCTGGAAAACTAGGGTGTTGCCCATGTAAAGCTTTATCATGAAGCGTGATGGGAACACCATCCCCACAAATACATATCTTCTCACTTTTTCTTCATCAACACTACCTTCTAAAATCAAAGCAGGCTTCACCATTATGCAGGTTGACCTGTCCATTCCCAACCCGCTTTGCTGTCTTCTTTTTCATTGCTGCAGCAGGCATGTTGGCAGTGATTGCAATTGCAAACATTTGGCATCTGATAAAGTCTGCCCCATTTGGTTCAGGGTGTCGCTCGCCTTAAATACGAGAAAAACATCTTCAAGGAAGCTCGTCAGCTTGCTTTGAATACCATCTGCAAACTCATCGTACTCATCTGTCGTTAAATCTCTCGACCAATCTATCAAATCTGTGGTGTGTCAAACCAGAACCATCTGGTAGACCGTGGGCCCACTATGACCGATCCTCAAGCTGATAAGTGAAAACGGCGGAAATGTTTGGTGCAATGCATAGTAAATTATCAATGGTTGTACCGGGTCGTGGAAGTTAGCACGAGATTCGAGATTCAGATGGAGTCACTTTTCCAGCGTTAGGGTCAATTTTTTAAGTTAGCAAAAGATTCGAGATTCGTTTTGGCCACACAAGCATCCATCTTCTTACGTATTAAGATATATAATTAAAATTATTAGATCTTCAATATACCGCAATTTAGTGGCGTAAAAAAATCTATTTCGAATCCGATACAATATTGTCCTAAGGTTCGCATAAAATTATCCTAAATAGCGAGGAATCTTGTTCAATTTGCAACGTTTTAAGCTATATAAATCAAAATTATAAGGTCTTCGATATACAGCAAGGCTGAGAACACCCACCTTGTTCAAATTTAGTGGCATAAAATGCAATTTTGAATCTGAAATCGGCCGGTAACATTGTCATCCTAAGGCTCGCACAAAATCATCCTATATAGTGACGAAGCCTCTTCAATTACCTACAATTTGTACCATCTAACACCCCCCAAAAAAGTATTTAAAAGTATATATCATTACTATTACTAGTATATATATATTTTTTTAAATAATTTAATAAAAGAAATTAATGGCCCGCTTCAAGTGCATGTGGCTTAATCCAGAATGTCTTCTGAATGATGTTGGATCTTTTACGGGAACATTCACGTGCTGTAAAATCATTGCCTGCATGACGCATATCCAAAATGTTTCTAAAAGTTCTGCTGCGGCATGCCTCGGCATCGGGGTTTGTATAGGACATGGAAACAGCATACTGAAGATAATGTTCGTACACACATGATTAAAGTGTTTATACATGTATACATACACAGGATAAGCAAGTATTTGTTACTGCTGCGGCTTATTGGGGTCCGGGGAATTATGATGGTGGGTGCGAATTTAATGCTCCTAATTTTCGATCGGAAAGTTGAAGCCGTGAAGGTTCACCTAATACTGGCTCCCACAGGGGATAACGTCAGTATGACTGTTATTTAACTGTAGATAACACTTACAACTTCACTGATTGGTCAAGAATTACCAATTTGCATAGTTATTCATTCTACTGCTGACAAGATTCTACCAGTCATGATGTCATTACCGTTCGCGCCCGTGATTTGCATGGGCGTAACAATTTCACCCATCAATTGTCACCAATGCAGTTATCATACTTGGTCTTGTCAGTACCAGCCGATGCTCGCAGGTTTACTGCAACATTCAGCGCTACGGAT
>JAUTBT010002071.1:0-10303 GCA_032361225.1 Lepetodrilus schrolli
CCCCCCCCCCCCCCCCCCCCCCCCCCCCCCCCCCCCCCCCCCCCCACGGGGAGGCACTCCCCTCTGTATCTGCCCTTGAGTAATTGAATATAATCACCTGACTCACTATCTGGCATTTCGCACGTAACCCATACACGTACGTTTTCCATTATCATTAAGGAACCATTGTTGTACGGTTACATTATTGAACCGCATACCAGTTTTTAATTCAAAACGTGTAACAGTAATTAACCGTCGACGATCAATAGGCAACACGTCGTGAAAGAATAATGTGTCTATGTTCACAACGAAAGAAAAAGACACATCTGTGAATCACAGTAGTTGGCGTTAGTCATAGCCATGTCAGAGAGCACACACTTTACTGGTCTGCTAATGTATCTATGCACGACGGATCTACGGAATGTACACCGTGAATACCAACGGTAAGGTAATGTGATGTATCAACAGGTTGTTGATTTGCATAGCTTCTCAGTGAATAAGCCTCCACCCCACATGACGATTTTAACCGATATGTCAATTCCCAAATGCGATTTTTGTTGACACTCGTACTTCCACACGTAGACTTCTGCACAACAATCCAATACATCCTTCCATCCATAACCCACTCTGACGTGACCTCGTGACCTAGTTCACGTGCCGGAAGTCATCAAGTGTCGTTAAAGGGCAGACAACTCATCCCTAAAACTAGCATTGCTCCTGGTTGAGTTCCATTACATTTCAGAAATTGAGGTACACAGACAGACTCCGATTCATCTATTTCCACTTCGGTTACATTTGTCTCGATCAAACGAGAACTAGACGAGTTGAGTAGGTACGCAATCGCTGAGTCAAAACATAGAAAGTACTTACACTCCGGGTAGGTAAAGATATACTTACTGTCAGAGAAGATGAGGGGTGGATTTCATTCAGAACACAACATTCAGTCACCCATTTTTAACCGGGTGGTGGCCATGTATCTCCTTCGGTAACATGGCACCTCCGCACGTGGTTTGGGTGCAGGATGTCCTGTTTCATCCTGTTTCGTCCTGACTCGCTCGACCACCTGCTTGCTGGCGTCCACCATAGTAGACGGTGACATTACAGTTGTTTTCATTTATGAAGAGCTAACATGAAGAACTAGTTCAGAGTATTGCATATCGCTGTTTTAAGGTTATTGTGGAGAAGTATACTACACAGAAGAATCAATTTTATAATAACAAAATTAACAGTATATCATACACACACAAAATAAAGGCAGCGAGTTTAGAATATAGTTTTGAACTTTAGACACTTTGCTTCATTCCTTACATATTAACTAGTAAAATATTACGTTTAGATCAACAGTAGTATCACAACCGAGTCAATTTGATAGTATTAAAATTGATAATATAGCTCACAAAAATAGGTATTTACTTGTATAAGACAGTGGGATCAGAATCTAATTCTGCTTCATTAATTTACATATTTACTTAGGGAAAATAAGATTAGGTCGACAAGTATCATCGACGACTCAATATGATAATCATAAAATTGACAATATAGCGCCCAGAATGAGGTAACTTGTATAAAACTGAGTTTAGAAAATAGTTCTAAACTTTGGACACTCTGCTTCATTTATTACATGGAGTATTTACTTAGGAAAACGGCAATAATTAAAGACAATGAGTTTTGAAAAGAGTTCTAAACTTTTGACGTTCTTAATTCATTACACATTTCCTTAGATACAAACGATAATACTTAAAGAAACAGTTTAGAATAGAGTTCAAAGTTCACGACACTCTGCCTAATTAAATATATATTTACTTCAGTCAACTGAAGGTTACTGATGCTGCTAAATCCGTTAATAATGTGCTGTAATACAGTTTGTATTGGCAAATGTACAAGCTGCATGCATAATCCCTGCATAGCTGAAAGATACGCAAGGTAGGCGAATAAGTTTTTTGGCTAATGTTATACATTTATAAACTTCAACCACTATGTGTCTTTTGCTTTCGCTCGCGCCGAGAAAATACACAGGTGCTCAATCGGGATGTCTGGCGATCTCCGTGTAATGCATAACCTCGCAGCAAACACGATACCTATACTTGCCATAAACCTCAATTAGTGTAACATTGTATGCAAGTGAAATTAATTTGCTGAGCAGGTCAGGTTTAATGTATGAATCAATGTCAGATAACCCATTTTTTTGTTTCACCCATAGTCCTGACACGTATGTAACGTAAAGCCAAACTGAAATGGAAACTGGAAAATGTATACGTACAGTTTCCGTTCCGAGTGTAATAAATACAATTTGTACAGCTTGAATGAACCATCTGAAGTCCACAGCTAGTTGTGGACGAAATGTGAGACATTAGTTGTATTAGGTAAAAACGTGATCTAAATCACTATGTGTACACTGAGCGAGCGACAAACCGCACGGTACTATAAAGCGGGAACGTGAGCGAATCGTTAATGAAGGGAAAGTAAGGGCGTAGTGACTGTAGCTCTACATTTTCTTCTTCTTTCTTTTTCGTCTTCTCCTTCTTCTTCTTTCTTTTTTTCTTCTTCTTCTTTATTCTTTCTTTTTGTTCTTCTTTCTTTTTTTGTTGTTGTTGTTGTTGTTGTTGTTGTTGTTCTTCTTCTTCTTCTTCTTCTTCTTCTTCTTCTTTATACACACTGCACACATATCAGTATTGGTGTTTCTCAGTATCAGCCGTAGCTCGTGGGTATTACTGTAATAAATACATGTTGTTGCTTCAGATTCTCCTCCTGTTCTATCGCTAATAGTTGACAACGAATTTTAAAACATTGGTGACATGTTCTCAAGGACTTTTAAAGAGCTCTACTAAGGTGCCACTCACGCCCATTCTGTGACTTGTATACTTCTACAGTACTCTCACAGCATGACTTGCATATTATCAAAACTTCCACAGCGAAATGTCAATAAACTTGTAATATAAAAGTACACTTTATAGTCAAAATAGAAACACCTGTGTATTTCGCGCAGGTGTTACCAGTACTAGATAGGGTGTTCCTCGATGCAATGCGACTTAACGTGATTTACTATGGCCTGAGTACGATGTCAATGAGACTTCATCTGTGCACAAGTAGAGCACGTCCTGATAGAGGAGATTACTTTAACTGCTCAGTATATATGTCACTTTGAGAAAAACTTGTGTCATGCCCGTCAGCTTCCTACGTTGCTTTATCTTGACGAGCGTGTTTACGAGCCCTATATGTTCACGTTACAGGTTTTATTATTTAGAAAACAGAATTATAATATTTTGCAATGCAATGATGAGACGATGTCATTCTCAACTGTATAATACTTTAATGGACACTCCCACGGAAACTGTTCTCTGAAAGATCCGTAATACACACAGGATTGTCTTTCCTTTGATGAATTACTTGCATGGAATAAATGCATGTTCTCATGTCATGTTGTCTCTGTCGTTTCCTCTTTAAACAACTTCACTTTCAAACGTAACAGGCTCGCAGTGTATCATTCTCTATTGAAGAATACGAAACGAAAAGCTATATTAAAAAGAATATTAATTATTTTGGTAGTCCGATATTATAGGTTCTTATTATTTGTTCTTGTGTATGCAGTGCAACTCTGTATATCATATAGGAGATACGTTCCTGTCCTCTTTATTTTCACGTACAAATTATTCAAATATTTGAAAATAAATCCATTCCGTTTTAAGTGAATCTCGGGTAGCCGCGGTACTTTTGATCATCACCCATCTCTCGTCCAATAAGCACTGATCTCGCAAGTTCTCACGTGAGCTGATTATTGAAAGATTGCGAGCTTTCTCATAATATTATGATACTGACACAGTAGCTCTTCTCAAACATTACACTATTGGCTTGATATTGATTACAGTAGGATTGCCCACTCATTACAGATACGCAAAGTTTGCTTGACATTGTCAGTCAGCTAAGAATAATATTTGTTTTACAAAAGAAAGAAGCTCTTCTGTATATGGAGATACGTTATGCTTTAGATGATGTTAATAACTCGCCATGTAGGTCAACACGGAACAATTGGAGTCCTACATCTGTCTAATACTTAACACTGCAGTGAATGCACGTTTTAAACTGTATACCTTGTACAGGGATATGTGTGTACCTTTTGAAATTGAAGACATGTTGGTTTATGTACTATTCCGTCAGTGGAATAACATCGATGACAAACACAACACGTAACGGCGTTACTGAGTAAAGTAGCCCCTGTACAGGACGGACCGGGTACATTGTGTTATGTTTGTTCAGTGAGGCAATACCCCAGCACAATGTGACAACATAACTGATTATCGTAACACCTATTTTGGTGGAGTGTGATTCCCGTGGAGTCGCCACATTTCACAACAGAATACCCGCGGTAAATCTCCATGCATAAAACTTCAGGCATCCTTTAAGTTTTTCAATAATGTGATTGAAAACATTCACCAATTTCTAAAGTTTTATCAGATAACGGACAATTTGCATAGTTTGCAATCAAGAACGTAAACATACAACGCAACGCAGATTTCACATATGCGGTAATCTTTTAGGTGAAGAATATGGCTTTGAAAAATGTTCATATAAACCTTTGGGTGGCACTTTTGAAAATAATAGAGGAAGGGTCGCACTGTAGTTATCTCATCTCGCCGAGGGGATCATATCTCCGACGAGTGGAATTGGGTGTAATCAGTGTCTATTCTTACCATCAATGCTGCCACCATCCTTTGTCCATTTTCATCAGCCCCTACTCGCGTGTCTGACGATAACATATAATTGGTCCGGGTTTCATTCCCACATAAGCATACCGGTATGACAGAAGACCACTGAATATAATTATATGCTGCAGAGACCTTCGTCGAAAGATTGACATTGATGTCATACTGACACATATAGGCGGATGTATCGTAAGTATATGGGTTAATATTGAGGCGAGGAAGATACGCCTTGTGCATAGCATCATTATCAGTATCCTCCTTCTCCTCCTCCTCCTCTTCCTTATTCTCTTCCTCCTCCTCCTTCTCCTCCTCCTTTTCCTCCTCCTCCTCTTCCTCCTCCTCCTCCTCCTCTTCCTCCTCCTTCTCCTCCTCTTCCTCCTCCTCCTCCTCTTCCTCCTCCTCCTCCTTCTCCTCCTCTTTCTTCTCCTTCTCCTCCTTCTTCTTCTCCTCCCCTTCTCCGTCTCCTTCTCCGTCTCCTTCTCCACCTCCTTCTTCTCCTCCTTCTCCTCCTCTTTCTCCTTCTCCTCTTTCTTCTCCTCCTCCTTCTCTTTCTTCTCCTCCTCCTATTTCTTCTCCTCCTCCTCTTTCATCTCCTTCTTCTCCTCCTTCCTCTCCTCCTCCCCTTTCTTCTCCTCCTCCTCTTTCTTCTTCTCCTCCTCCTCTTTCTTCTTCTCCTCCTCATTTTCCTCTTTCTCCTCCTTCTCTTCTCCTCTTCCTCCTCCTCCTCTTCCTCTTTCTCCTCCTCCTTTCATCATCTATGCATACGTGTATATTTATCATCAGAATTCTTATTTCTACCATACCATCAAATGCATAATGTCATTACTCTAGTTCGTCTTTTTCATATAACACACCTCTTCATATTTTCTATATTATCTATACATTTCAGCCCCTGGCCTTGTTCGCTGGGTTTGTCATAGACAATTTGATATGCGAGTTATATATTTATATTTATTTATATTGCAATAGGCGTAGTTTTAATTGTACTGTTATGTATGAGTGTACCTTTTCAGATTAAACGTACTTTAACAATATTAATAGTCAAGAACACAGACTGAAGGTTGGTTGTTGTCATTTTATTCAGCCCTTAAAGTCAAACATCTCCATGAATATTTCAACCATAATACGTTGACGTCAAACTTGGCCTATGTGTAACATGGAAGCGTGCTTTACATTTCAGAGTTTCAGGGGAAGCTGTATAATTTATACAGTATAATACCACAAATATATAACTTTTCCATAACTTTTCCTAATCAAATTTCAAGTTCAAATAAGGATAGTTTGATTTTATCAATCATTGTCAGAAGTTTATAATTTTTGTTGTTTTAGGATATAATCAGGACATAACAAAAACATTTTAAAATTCAAACTATTTTATAATATCTACACTACTTTATTTTAAAACATATTTTAAAAAAATGAATTCCCATTCTGGCAGGAATGATAGGACAGTAACGTTTATACATGTATTGTAGTGAAATAATAAGTACAAGCAATTTAATTCAATTAGTTGACTTGATAGCGGTTTCAGTCCCTTGACGGAAACAAACTTGAATAATAACTTCCGTTGTTAAAGAACCAGGATTTATCCATTAATTAAGACACAATAACACATAAATATATCGGATATCATTTGTCAAACGTTTCGTTATTTGGGTGCGTTAAAAGTCGGATAAATGCATGGTTTTCCGGTAGAATGGGTGGTTTGTAAAGAATGTACATGTTCCGGATAAGTACTAGTTATTATGTATTTATATAGACCTGGCTTCATGCATTCTAGGTATACTTATTGACAAAGGACTTATAACACTAGCCAATGAATTCACTCGGTTGAGATTAACAGTGTGTTAAATTCGAATGTTATAAGCGTATGAATACAATTCTGATAAAAGTGACACTGTTTTTTAAAAACATTGACGCCTATCTGAATATATTATGATCACTTTGATGTCGATACGCATTATGTAATATAAGTATATGAACGATTACGAACCTGTCTGGGTTTCGACAACATGCTCAGGTAATGTTTGATAATAACATGATGTGTCAACATAAAACCCCGATAAATAACTTTAACAAAACAAATATGTTAAGCATTGTATAGACTACCTGTCACAGGATTTAATTTATTAAGATATAAAAATTAAATGATCGATATAAGCAGACATCTGCAAACACCTATGAACATAGTATCTACCATCTAGTTCTAGTTCCGAGTTTACAAAAAATATATGAAAATAATAAGAAGTGCAATATGCATAAAACAGATGCATGCCTCTTTGAAAACAAAACCCCACCTTCTCGATTTTTCTGCCCGTGAGTGTAATATAGATAGATATGCAGATATGTAAATCCAATTGCATTAACGCTGAACATCAAAGTACACCACCATCTCGTTTGTAGGCCATTGTGTTTTAGGTAACTCCGGCTTACCTAGCCCATGCTGTACATACCTGGGTCATTTTAGGCCATACAGGAAACAACTAATTCTTGTCGTCTTGGGTTCACATTTCACAGCGAGAGAAGTCTGTTTTATTAAACTTGTGACTCTGAATACAAATTTCGGTATGATTGAACCTAGATCATAGGTTTCTTTTGTCCTTTGTTATATAGGGTGGAGTGATAATGTGGTATTTGCGTTCATTTTAAGACGTGTTGATTGGTTTTGAAGTGCAGTTCAAAATATTCGAAATATTTTTATGAAAGATTTCGGAGAAATGATTGCAGATTGAGATATGAAGCACGTATCTGAGACAGACTAAATATACTTAGAAAATCTCATAATGTCCTTGCAGAATATCCTACATAGATTATGCATTAATCTTTGTGCCACGCAGGCTTCTACTTAATGTATTAATTAAAGTTATAATACACTAGTCACTGGGGTTTTTTTATATCAGTTTGAACATGTATATTTCCATTACAGAAAACCTTTTTGCAATGTAATTAACCACATAAAACAGACGCGCAAAACCAATGTATACTTCGGCCCCTGATTCGTACACCCAAGCAAATATATACTTCGGATCACACATGATCATTACCAAATACATACGTCATTGACTCATATTTATACGAATACTATCTCATGTACGGACAAACTTAAAGACATATTGATAAGTACATGCAAACAATGCTTTGCAATACAATATTAACCCCCTTAAACAGGGACCCCAGCAAAACAGTATACATCAGTATGATATCGTATACATGATATATGCTGCATACACCCAAATCTCTATGTACACAACATTGTCCATTGAGGAGGCAAGACGCGTTAGATATAGGAGTGGAGGTAGATATGCAAGAATTCAACAAGGCGGAACCTGCCTATACATTGTAGATATAAAACCTGATAAACAGGAACTGTCAACAGTTTAGTGCAATGTACAGTCCACTATATTTTATGACCTACTAGTATAACATTAGAGCGTACAGCACTAGAACGTTCTATGCAATGTTACAGCGTGGTACTAGTAATTATACTTAACATCTTAACAATATTCTGGATGATTTGCTCAAGATTAATATATCTTTCAAACATTAAGAAATAAGTTGTCATAAATATGTGAAAATAGCTTAGGGTGATCCGGTTATTTAACAACGTCAGTCGTTATAAAATCGACATATAGTAGCCTCTAAACTGAACCCTCGAATTTTAACCCTATTCATGTTGAAGATGCCCGAAAGAATAGTTAATATGTCTATTCCAGCATGGAGAGAGTTAAAGACACAAGAATCTCTGACTTGATTTATCCCTGGTGGTGATCACCCGAATTGGACGATCATTGACCGTGTTGTGTTGTAAGAATGATAAACTATTAGTATTTCGTACATTATTTCATTCATGAACATCAGTGAATCATTCTCTGAGATCATGATAATTACAGTCTTGGTTGCCTTTACGTTCTACTATTATCTCACTGTGTATGGTAGAGTTGGGTGCTACCGGCTTATCATGTCGACAAGCTCGACTGACAAGTTAGACAAGGTGAGCTACAATCCATACGATTCTCTGGACATTAACTATCAGTTAACCTTATTCACAACTACGATTTGAACATGCTATGTATCCTTCACATAGACTACTATTTCAATCACCGTGATTATAACACACTTCCTAATGGAATTACTATTCTTATACACATTTCTGTTACCAATCTAATTGAAATGAAATTTTTGTTCGTTTCCGCTGCATATCAGCGGAAAAAAACCAAATATCTAAATTTAAGAATTTGCTTTAACAAGAATTGCAGTGGAAACGAACACTGATTTAATTTTAAGTTTTTGCTTTAACCAAAATTGCAGCGGAAACGAACACTGATGCTAAATGAAGTGTTTGCTTTAACCATAATTGTTCCACACTGGACTAAACAAGTATACTTGGACTGGGGCATTCCTTATAAATCTGCGTCTAGCATCAAACTGCAAGCACCACCCGCATCTCATGACTACAGTCTAGCGATGGTATTGTGTTGCATATTTCTTTATTCACGGTCTTGGTGTCATATACAATTAACTGTTATTCGCTTCCATCCCACGCATTTATCTACATTCCATCGGTACCTCCCTTACAAGAATACCCCTCCCACTTTCTCCCCCCCCCCCTTCCCAGGCATACTGGCCAAAGACTAGCGTGACTATTTTCCTAGGAATTAAAACAGCATTCTTTGTTTTTGTGACCCGGTTTAACACAAAAACATACTGAACGAAATACATATTTGACTTTGAGAAGGCAAATGGCTAGGATTGACTGGGCAGATGTTACTGAACTGAACTGAACTTAACTGAACCTCTATTAATGAAATACTAGTATAGGAAACCGCACCGCTAAACGTACTGTATGAGAGGGAAAGGACATCGTAGTTAGGCACTATCAATGAACGTGCACTGGTTTACCACTGACAATTTACCCGTCTCTTCAATGACATCCAGAATACTAATCTGTCGATTGTTGATGAATGGCTTACACTGCTTGTATAGTGTCTTAGGAAGGCCGATCCTTAACACACCATTCAAGCAGTTAATAACATCTCTTTATAAGGATTTGTATATTATGACATAGCTTATGTGGACATACGGGTAAACATAATTCCTGGACAAATCCAAGTGGATGTTCCTTGTGGTGTCTTCCGAATGAGCAGTTGTGAATGAGTCATCTACTTGTATATAATGTTCACAGAACGACGTGTGGCTATTGATGTCCGAATGTTATGAATTCGTATAGGTGTATCTATATGCTTTCTTAATAGAGAGTAATAAAACAATAATAAAATTGTCACCACTGCCAAGATAGACATATATGCAGTCTAGTGTACCCCGTGAAAGACGTCGGTCCCTCTCCGGTACCCACTCTCTCTCTCTCTCTCTCGTGTGGTTTTAAATGAAACGTTTCGCAAATTCCTGATTTACAGTAACTGTAGTTATTCATATCATACAGGTAACTGTAGTTATTCTTTCATATAGGTAACTGTAGTTATTCGTATCACACAGATAACTGTGGGTTATTCGTATCATACAGGCAATTACCTATATTCTGAATGGGTTGCATTTATGTCTAAATTCTTGAGGTCGCATTAAATTAGGGACACATTAATTTCCTGATTTACAGTAGTTCTTTAACC
>JAUTBT010002072.1:0-10302 GCA_032361225.1 Lepetodrilus schrolli
GAAAGTTACCTTTCTGACGCGATATTGATAGGATGCGCTGTCTGTAGAGTGGCAATGCAGTTATCATCCTTGGTCTTCTCAGTACCAGCCAGTGCTCGCAGGTTTACTGCAACATTCAGCGCTACGGGTGTTGCGGGTTTCCTCCTGCAATAAAATTGACAAGTCGTGATATAAGTGAAAGAATCTTGAAAGCGACTTTAAACCCCAATTTAAAAAAATAAAATAAAATTAAAAAAAATTAAAAATAGTCCAGGAGGAAACCCACAACAACCGTAGCACTGAATGTTGCAGTAAGCTGGCTTGCATGATTTATTGAGATGGATGCTGCTAGAGAATAGAACCATCTTGAAATGAGGTGATGATTTGTTAGATATGCTAATATGACTAAACAGAAAAATACTGAATATTGCTAACTAAGATATGCTGATTTATGACAAACATTTTTTCTCGTTGTAATTAAAAATCCAGAGGATGAATGATGCAGAATTAAAAATGACAAAATTATCAAATTATTTGCAATTTTGATGTTAGCAAAGACCACTAAAAAATAATAGTTTCAAGGAAACGTTAACATTACGTATCTCCTTCCTATGATTTCACCCGATTGGAAATGAAAAATGAACCTCACCAGCATTTTCCAAGTCATGTATATTTTTTTTCCACCCCTCAACTGTCAGTTTCTGATCACAAACAAATCGATTATTTCGACACTTGCAAAATGATAATACTGCATGAAAAATTAAATATTACTTTTTCTGTAGTCAATTTCTGTTACACATTACATTACGTATTTAAAAAATATTTTACTCTTTTATTTTATTTATTGTGGTGTTGTTCATTGCAAGGTCTTGTCTTCACAATGCTGTTGGTTTTACTTACCTAGTTATGCCACCCGGCGCCATTTCCTCAAGCTAAGTAGCCTTGCCACCGGGCACTGGCTAAGCCTGTTGTGAGTACCTACCTACACAGTTTGTAATGGCAAATACTTACCCCTCCTTGCTTGTTGTACAAATGTCTAGTAATTATCTATATCAACTTCGCACACTCATAGATTGAAAAATACTATTTATTTCTTTTTGTTTCATGTGAATTTATATAATGAATATTATTAAATCATAATTCATAGAAAATAATAATTTCATCATATAAAATCTGGAACTAAAAATTTTGTTTCCATTTTGTATTCGTTTTGTAAATAACTTACCATAGCTGTGGTAACATGCATGCACCAAAGCTGCCAACTACGAATTGGAGAAAACTAAGTATTCATAGTAGCAAAGATGTATAACTAAATTCTGACTAGTCCCTACCTGCATGGCTTTAGCCAGAATAATGCATAATGCACATGTCAGTGAAGCAGACCGTGTGTTACCTAAAAGCACGACTGAAAATACCAGCTCATCTGTCGTCAGATGGAATCAATGCAATTTGACATTGTTATGCATGAACATGGAAGTCAATATTTACTGATTCCTTACATAGTCCTATCATAGGTGTAGCAGAATTTCATCTTCAATTTCTAATTAGATAATTCCTAGTACACAAAACTGTTTGAAGCAAATAAATTTTAAGACATGAATAAAACTCGTACAATTAGTTGAATTACAAGTCTGTGTGGAGTAGATACAGTACATCTGTAGTGATTGTGTGGCACTTTATCCATCGCCATGGTGGTAAGAGTAATCTCCCTTTGCAACACAAATGCTGTTTGCTCATTTTATTTATTTTCAATTGTTTGGTTGTAACATTTATTAAAGTTATCGTTCAAAGGGAAAGTGCTGGTGGCTTGTTTCTGATTAGTTTTAATAAACAAAGAAATAATTTACAGCTTGTTAAGATATGTAATGTTACAATTCTGTGATGTTGGTAAGACTAAGAGGTAAGACTAAAATAGAACATGCACACATGCTCACCCCCTCATGCACCAGGTTGTTCTATGCGCATCTTTCTGCTTGGTTACCTTCAGTCCAGAACATTTATCCATTTCCCTTCCCATAATGACGATAACATTTGACTAATCTTCACATAGTCATGTCTGTACAGTGATAATTAAAATAATTGTAATCGGAAGGCTTACTTTTCCCTTATTGGAATTCTCTTACTGATTATGGATGTACGACATGTAAATGGTGGCTTAAATTGAATAAAATGAAGTAATAATTATGATGCATTTATCATTATTCAGTGTAGATCTTATGTAGTGATAATTTATTCATTTTAATACTTTTTGTCAAAATGTTTAATCTAAATATTGCAATGACAAGTGGTGGCTCTGACATGTCCAATGAGAGTATTATGTTAGAAGTTGTCAGGAAGTCATCATCTACAAGGCTGATATCGATGTCACATGTATTTCACAACTATTGTCCTTCTATGGGTAATCATGAAAATAGTTGTTGCACATTTTACAAGACATTTATTACCATTTATGCAACGTATGTGGTGGGAGATACTTAGAGAATAACCCACGAGATATGAGTGATTACGGAAAATATGTCCCGAGTGAAATTAATGTTCACAGTTCCGATCTTCAGCGAGGGACTTGAACATTAATTTCAAGAGGGACATATTTTCCGTAACAACTAGTATCTAGTGGGTTATTCTAATTATTCAAGGTAATCATTTTAATGTAATACACCATTGGAAACTGCCAACAAAAGCGTGTGTTGATTTCAACAACTGATTGACATGTTTACACAAGACTCAGTGTAGATGTTTTGACTTCTGCAGTATTTTACATATTGGTTGCATATTCGTGTTCATATCTAAGTCATTCTATTTATCATTGGGATTGTAGACATTAATATTATCACATTAAATAGTAAACTCACCAATAATATACATTGTTGAAACTTGTATTTTGAATGGTCTCCATTGTGCTTGAGGAAGAATAATTTTATCCATGTGTAAATCTGTCTTATTACGCGTATTAATTTCTGGACCATGAACAGTAGTCTATAGATGCTATACTAAATTGTGATAATTTAGAATGTTTTCTTTAAGTTTGACAATGTTGCATAAAAACAATAACCCACTCAGTACTAGAGATTACAGATAATATTTCCTGAGTGACTTGCAACACTAATTTACTCGGGGAAAGATAATCAGTAATCTCTCGTACCTTGTGGGTTATTGTCTATGTAACCTTTTTTCTATTGAGGTTTAGATGTGTCCTTTTTATCTGTTTGGGATTTCTAGTTTTGATATCTGTGATTCAGCAACCATAATAGTAATCAAGCTAAAATATACCATGTCTACAATTCTGATATTTTTTCTGTTTCCATTGAATTTGAGTACATGGATTCATTTACCAGAGCACAACTTTGAAATTATTAAATATATGAATATATTAAGTTACGGAACTATTCCTAATTGTTTGCAGGTCCTAGAATTTGCTAGAATAATTCTGATATATTATTGTCAAGTTTCACTTCCTTTGTTTCTTCTCGTTTGGGTGAAAGATTCCTGCTTCGGCGTAAAACAATAACTTATTGATTCACTTCCAATGTGTTGTCACTACGTATATCAGCTCTAGCAACATTTGTTTATTAATGTTTGTATCCATTTTCCATTGCAGACCCTATTTTGAGATGAAAATCAAATTCAACCAAGTTATGGAGGTACGTTAATACCAGGCTAAGAATTCTTGTTACCTTTCTGATACGATATTGATAGGATGCGCTGTCTGTAGAGTGGCAATGCAGATATCATCCTTGGTCTGTCAGTACCAGCCAGTGCTCACAGGTTTACTGCAACATTCAGCGCTATGGAAGTTGCTCTAAACTGACAAGTGATATAAGTGAAAGAACCCCAATTGAAAAACAAAACAAAACAAAATAAAACTTTATTTAAATAACAATTTATATACGTTTTGACGTTAATGACATTAATGTCATTAACAACATTGCCGTGTGTTATAGGAGCACAAGTTCACAGTGGGGCGTCTGCAGGAGGACGTGTCATCATCCAAGGCCCTGTACTCACAAGCTCTTCACAGCCTGGAGGCCATCAGTGACGAGATCCATCGTCAACGTCTGGAACGGCGCAAGAGCCAACAGCTGGGCGTGCGCAGTGCAGGCGTGGGAGCAGAGGACCCGCTTCCCCCATCATCGTGGGACACGAAGAACTCCCAACACATTGATGGCAGTGTCACGCCCCACTCCAGCAGCTGCTCAAACGTGTCGCTGACCTCAGCGACCATCACGTCCAGCGACGCTGCTGCGACTCAGGACAAATCGAAACTGGGCGATCTCGAGTGCGGCGTTAGTAAAGACGCCATACATCTTCCATCGGTGATACACGCCTCCGCGGATAAGACTCGGAACGAGAGTTACCGCCAGGCGATCGAATCTAGTCACGTTATGAGTCCATCCACAGACAGCATGTGTTCAGCTGACTACGACGAGAACTTCGACTCGCCGAGTCTGGATGAGGAGTATATGAGCCTGCCGCACACACATTCCCCACGAGGACGCATCGTTGTACGCGGCTCTCCCGGTGATTCTCAGGGCAAGACCAGTCACGGCCTCACGGAGGATGTGTTCGTCGTCGAACCGACTCGCGACGAAGCTCGACGAGGCATCGACGACAATGACATGAGTGAACTCCACGGAGCCACGGCCGCAGATCGTACCGATGGGGCCTCTGTTTCTCCTTCTCGGCCCATACCCATCTCCAAATGTACGGTGCTCCAGTCATGCCAATCCCACCCCCTGGCCAAGACGTACAACTCGGACCTGAGCACTCCCGATGGTGGGACCAGTCCGCTCGGGGGGTCTCCATCCATGCCTAGGAAACCTCCGAAGCTCCAGGGACTAATACTGCGCATCGACCCAGGGATGGACCCCCTGCAGAGAGTGTACTCGTCACGTCCCAACTCCCTGAGCAGCACCCCACCTCAGTATTATGCCCCATCTCATCACAAACCCATGGCTGACCACTCTCAAGAACCCACTTCTTCCTCCACATGCGACCAGGCTCTGGTGACAACGGCTGGGAAGATCCCCAGGGAGCTGAGCGTCCCAGAGCGTGGTCTTCGCATCGCATCATGCAGCGACATGGCGTCGTGCCACGACGACAGCTCGGACACGGAGAGCATCGCCAGCACGGGGCCCATGATCGACGACGATCAGATCGAATTCCTTGCCATGAGTTTCGCCAGTCAGACGACGAAGGATGATAACCATCCAGTGTTCAAACGACAGGCGTGGAATCGGTTGAGCCTCCCACCCAGGCTTAGTTACCTTGAGAGCTACATGAAAAAGCCTGCTGTTCCAGGAGAGGATCTCATTCCGGAACAACCGGAACCGGTGCCAGGTAATGTTCCGGAACAATCAGAACCCAAAATAGACAGCTGAGGTCCTGGACTGTAATTGGATAATCTTGATCTTTCTGGAGGATATTTCTCATGCAGTGCTTGACTGCCATTTAAAATAGTTTACAAGTGCTAGTTGTGTTTTGAAAGAATGTAGATTTATGTTTCAGGTTGTCGTTGTTCCAATTCCTACATGACACGGACTATGTACGACAGTAAACAAATACATCAGACCGAAGCAGATTGCTGTATTTGATGTGCAATATTTGATGTCTTAATATTTTAAATTTACTGTGTTAATCCTCTCCCTGCTGGATTATGGCACTTCTCTTAAGGGCCTTCAGCATGGAGAGTTAAAGTATACCTGGGACACATCATTTTGTCAAAGGAATGAAACCGCACTCTGTCCAGAACCTGTGCGATCTGTACTCGCTGGTAAGGTAATGCAGACCGTATGGAGATAGAACAGTGATGTCACACATCTACAGGCACTTTTTGCCATCACCTTGCTTACGCGATTTTATTTTATTTTAGTGTGACAAAAACAACTGCCAATGTAGTACGGGAAAGAATAAAAGAAGAACTTGTTAATGTCAGGGTTTTAACCAAAGTTAAATTAAGAAAGTATTAACTAAGTATCTAGAAAGATCGTCAGTATTATCAGGTACTTAGTACGAAGACATCTCTGGATCATCTGGATCATCTCTGAATCATCTCTGAATCATCTCTGGATCTTAACAACATCATAGATGTTAACTGTCATGATCAGAATTGTTTTTGCCATTCTGCTTGTGCAGTACTTTGTGTAACTTTGTCATATTGGACACACAGTCGTTAAACCACATATTTATTTAATTATTAATTAATATATTTGATTTATTTCAATCTGAAATTGTCAGATCCATTGCGCAAGATTATATACTGAAGTTTCTTTTCTATATATTGAGATAAGTTCTATATGTGCGATTTGGTAATGTATTCATAACAACTAGGAATAAAATAGGAAACCTTGAATTTGGTTTAATGGGTTTTAGTTGAGTGATTTAATATTTTACGATCATCACATATGGGTGAAAGACTCCTGCTGTGATACCTCATTATTTTACACATTATTTTAAGTCACAGCGGGAATCTTCCACACATGCAACGAGGCTATAGTAATAGCCTCGATCTTGATTAAAATGCAAGTTAGCTACTTTTACAACTACTGCTCACAATAGTCTGCACAAATTCTTGATTTTCAAGCCATTAATCTTTTTATGCTGGAGTATGTTTGTAATTATGTAATTATCAAACTACACGACCAGTAGTTTTCATTGAAACATTATTTTCAATTCCTATTCTTGCTGCATCCTAGGGTAAAGTTCAAACAGTAACTAAATTTATTATTACATGTACCATGGTAACGAATAATTGCATTAGTTTACCAACTGTATATGGTATATCAAGATATATTAAGATTTTAAATCGTTGCTTCAGTTTGTCGACTACTAGTATTTTGACATTCAGACGTTTTAAGGCCATAAGACGGTTTGAAGATGGTTTCAGAAACTGGCTTCATTAAACTGGGTTGACACCGGTTTAAAGTGACGTCCATGTGAACAGTTTATCCGTTTTAAGGCCATAAGACAGTTTGAAGATGGTTTCAGAAACTGGCTTCGTTAAACTGGGTTGACACCAGTTTTACGTGACGTCCGTGTGAACCGTTTATTCCTTTTAAGGCCGAAGACGGCTTTAAGACGGTTTAAAGCTCTCGTGTGAACACAGCATTGGTGATTCATTCTAATGCTATTTTGAGTGTTTATCAACATCAGGAACATTGAACAAGTCTTGTACTATGCCGGACCAGATAACTGATATTGGAATCAAAATAAAATGTTCTTCTTACTTCTTCATAATGGCTCTAGTAAAACTGTGATCTCTTCTTAGTTCAGGTATGTACATGTTGCATTGCATTGCATTGAGTAGGAATGACAAACTTCATAGGGCATTCTTTGTTAAAATGTTATAAATTCAAATGTGTTGGTATTGCTTGTGTGAGTAAACTGTTACAGACATGAAATAATTATGCATGTTTCCAATGTGTTGTCTTAGTTTTTACTTTAACTCTCTCCATGCTGGAGAGACAACTGGACATGCCCTAAAGAGCATTGCCTGTGTCTAATCCAGCAGTGTTAAGACTGTTTGGAAGTTGGAGACAACTGATCATCACTAGGAAATAACATCTGACCCAAATATATATATATAAAAGAAAGGATGATTATATGCAAAGATGAAATTTGCCATATATTTGTTTGACTCTGCATTCCAGTTGAACCCTCTCCCTGCTGGATTAGGCATAGGCACTGCTCTTTAGGGTATTTCCAGTTGCCTCCAGCATGGAGAGGGTTAAACATTGTGAGCATCAAATTATGCTCAGATTTATCTTGGACTTTGAGATGATAATGACATCGTCGCAAATGGGTGAACGATTCCCGCAGCGACTTTAAACTCCATAATCACTCGCTCAATGATGATGACATTGTATGAGTGGTAGTGTGACATCTTGAGCATGATAATGACAGTAACCAACAGATTTGTGGAGTTTGATATGTTAATGTGTGTTTAGAAATTGTGTTACTGTCTTATGAACATTTGTCGAAAGGTTTCGATAATACAATATTTAGTTTTTAAGCATAAAAGAGGAATATCTAGTAGGATTCTGAACTAGTATCCAGCTAATGACAATGAACGAACTACCAAGGAGAATATTAAAATTATGAATGGTTGGAAAGAAGCTTGGATATAAACTGTGATGTGAGAGCCTGAATACCTATTAAAGCAACTCTCACGGACGATATAAAGACTAGTGTGTCTTTGGTTGCAGTCATTTCTTGTGTTGTTTCCTGTGCGCTGCAGAATGGTAAAAGTGTGTAAACTAACTGCTGTGTATTAAATACTTCCCACCTTATGCTGTGTGCTGGTATATGTTTTGACGTGTGAGAAAGACATCAGATGAGGAACATGGGATGGAGACGTTGGATGGAAATGTTCGGGTATGATTTGGTTTGGTTTGAATTGTTTTAGGACCGCTTTCAACATTATTTCACTCGTATCACGGCTTGTCAGTTTACTGTAAGAGAAAACTTGCAACACTTGTAGCGAACCATGGATGATAACTGCACTAGTTGTGTTAGAGAGGGTTCGAACACGGAATGTTTGTTATATCACTGCACTATTAGCCACTTGGCTAACCTACGTGACCTCAGTGGAAGTAGTCCAGGTGAGCCGATTGCATTATCTGCCACCCAGGTCGGGGTGGCAAAGTGGTTGGTGCGTTTGACCCGAAGATTCAGTTCTAATCCAGACCTGCAGCCTGGTATCTTCACAGTGAAAGAGATTGGCGAAAGTGTGTACCGGATCTTTCGTATATTTATTACTCTTTGCTTCATTTCAGCGAATATAAGTAATCATTAACAATACCAATGCCTGTATTGCGAGAATAGCTGACACTATAGTAATGTCAGAAATAGAATAGAAATTAATTTAGCCAATCGTATTTTAAATTTCACTTCTATAATTGTGAATTCTTCAAATGTCAATTTAAAATATGTCGACCTATTGTGGTAACAACTTATTAAAAGAATACAATTGCAGATTAAGTTGTCGTTTTGGACCAAATTGGAGTTAAAAATGTAAAATACATGCATTTAGCATACATATAATCCTTTTGTACCTCCAAATATGTCTTCACCGCTGTATCCTAGGTAAAATTCAATTGCAGTTTACATTTCCTGTAAAACCCGAATAATGTACTGTGATAACCAAATTTGATCTCTGTGTGTAACCCCAAATATCATTACATTGTCATCCCTCATATCAGTCATGTTCTGGAATAGGGTTCCTTTATTTTGCATGCTTAGCATACTTTAAACACTATAATCTGATACTAGCCCATGTCAATGAGCACAATTTTACGCTGTAGCTAACCTTTTCTTGGGGAGGCACATTCCAAAATGCAATATCATGGAACTATTTGGGTAAATGTAGTGTTTGTACATTCTCATATAAATATGATATTCTCATTTCTGTAAATATATTTTTTTTACGGTCCTTAATTTAGATAAATATCCATTTGCAAGTTTAGTTTTCTTTAGTATGACTTTTAATCGACATTTGGTTATGGTTTAATAAGGCACGGTTTCATACTGCTTCATAAAAGTGTGTGTATCCATTAAGTATTGACTCTCTAACCTGCTAATTGACAGGCTTTTATGCAATAATTGTACCACTGCGTCCAATATGTTAGGGTTTGTTTCTCTGAAAGAAACAATGGTATTGTAAAGTCAAATTAAAAGAAATTATCCAAGAATGTGGCATATGAGGGTTTAAAATTCAAATTGGTTAAAATACCATATCATGCATAACATTTAGTATGTGACCCCATAATATGAAAACCAGCAGCAGTATGGAGAGATGTGAATACTAGAAAATACAAAAGCATGTAACGGTGAATAAACTCCAACATCTCATTTCATTTCTAATCAACGTGACCATTTTGCTTCACAACAGGAGTTATGCATATGACGTATATCAAGTAAGCTATATATGGGTGAACAAATAACAGCTTTTAAAAAAAGCATTGAAACAATCTCGATTGTCCATTGTTAAAAAGTATTGACAAGGTGACCCAGAGGTTTGTGAGACAAAATACATATTTTGGTTAGGCAAGTTAAATAAACTGCATTTCTTTGGTCTTCTGAATAATAGATAGCATGTTGAAGAAGTGGACAGAATAATAACATAAAATATGATGTAAATGTTACACTCAAGAAATTCTGAAATTAGGATGGAGGAAGATGTGTTTTGTTTTAGTATTTCTCAATATAGTATATTTCAGACTTTGATGTTTTCGGGGGTCGTAGTAATAATAGTGAAATGTATACAACACATCTGCTTCTTATATGAGAGGACGGTGGACACACTCAACACGTGTCAGTTTCAACGTA
>JAUTBT010002073.1:0-10302 GCA_032361225.1 Lepetodrilus schrolli
GACCAGTCCTTGCTTTACCCCTTTAATGCTGAGCGCCAAGCAGGGGAACAACAAGTACCATCTTTTAACGTCTTTCGATACGACACGACTGGGGAATGAACCCACGACCTTCCGCACTACGGGCCAACTAGCACGCCACGGAGCCGGCTAGTTTGGTTAGCACAGCTATAAGGTTATTAAATATATAGAACTAATGTTACTAGATGTTATACAGAAATGTTCTTGACAATTTCTGCTGAAGGAATACCAAAGGTTACTCTGGTTTTCTTTACATTTTGCATAAATTCTTCTTGACAACATCCCGATGGTATCTTGCAAGCCATCATCAATTACATATGACAAATATGACTTGTGATACCACTAAAGATGTATACTACATATTGTGTCCTTCCCCTTTACATCCTCCTTGGTCCTTAATGTCCTCAACAGTGCTCAGCCAGGACCAAGAGCTGAGGAGGATCAGAAGGAAGGACTCTGGATGTCACCAGGACACTGGGAAGCAAATCCTCACGGTGACAGTGTGTGGCAGCTCTAAGACAGCAATCTAGTCGAGGACAAGCTGAAGACACTTCAGTTTTAATCTAATTCTGATCACTGCGAAAGCAATAGCTCAGACGCCGGGCTAGATTTGTATTGTATTGCTGACTACTCATGTCTGAGATGATTGATGAGTTATTGTGTAAAAGTAAGCCCATGTGCAAAGTATATCAAATGTCAATAACTAGGTGTACTTTTTCCAGTTGACTTTTTCTTCTTTGGCAGTGTTTATAATATAGTATATGTAGCCTGGTGTGATATAAGATATATTTCTAGTTATTAACAGTAGGATAATAGTGAATATAAATAAGACCATAATCCTAGAAATGTATTAATAACACATCGTTCTAGAATGTTACTAATTGCATTATTCTAGAAATTAATTATAATATAATTAATATCAGTATTCTATGTTCATAAAAGTATAATTCGAGATAATAATGCAAAATAATAATTCTAGATTTAATAACAAATTTAACTCCAATTGTGTAAAATATTTGTTGTTAGTTGATTGTGTTATGGATAATGCTATGGCACAACAATATTGGAACATGCCCTTGAGACAGAAACATGCAGCTGCACTTTTACATTGACAATAGACAATGTCTATGAAACACATCTTCCAGTTTGGCAAAAACCCTGGATGTTACAAGTCACTAGATGCATCCTGGTTAGATCTGTTACAATACACTTTTGATAACTGCTAGGATTCTTGTGTAAATTAGGCGATAAAAATAACAAACCGGTAATGACATATTTCGGACAAAATCCAAAATTCTATGCCAGAATATCAATACCGTATACAAAATTAGTTGTCATTTTTATCTCCTAATGTTGTTAATAGCAAGGTTAGAAAATGGTAATGTCCCATATTCGTATTAACAAAGCATAGAAATATAAATAATATATCACATTCATCAAGGTTGTCGGAATCACTGCAGGAAGCATAATAATCAATGTTAGTAGGATAATATGATAATATGATTCCTTATATTTGCCCACACATATTCATGGCAACATCAACTGAATACATCCATGACCTTCAGGAAATCTGGTCACATGAATACATAATTTATCATATGAACCAATCATGCTTGCAGATATGGACAAGCTTTACGACACGGTCTTGAAAACCTTCAAAATCCAGCGGCGAAAAACAAAACAAAAGTTGGTAATGAATTTAATGACTAGTTTTCATAACAATTGTTATTGTAAGTCTTGGCCAAATAACAAAGAAAGTAGTAAAGGACTACAAAACAAACACAAGACAATAGCTATGCATGACACTGGTACATACAGCCAAGATTCAAACAGCTTTGCTATAACTGAAAGTGAAATGTAATATAGTATAATAGCCGAACATACAGACAACATATAATTTTTATAAAGGAAACTGAAAGTAAACATAGGAAAGACTACAACGCATTCAACAAACTTCAATCAGCAGGTCATCAATGGAATGAAATGGATTACGTTGTTATAAAATGACCAGAAACATATGTTAATAGAAGAAGAGAGTATTACTCTGGATTATGAAAGTCCACCTGAATGCAATAGCTCAGAAAAGCAATCCAGTTATGCTATGGAAAGGATGACATGACAATGTCATCATTCTGGCGTTAATGACACGACGACACTGGAAACGGACAATGTCACAAGGACGATATCACACAAGAAGCATTCTGACCACAATAGGCAGACCATGGCTGGGTAGAGTGAGTTACTAGAGCTCGATCTTGTTTGAGGGTTACAGAACTACGAAAATATATAACATTTCTTATGACACAGAACATTATATAATGAAATAATGACTAACGGACCCTCTCCCATTGGTCAAAAATAAGGAGATCTATGGGCTATTGCAAGAGAGAAATACCTTTTTTGGAAATATGAATGCAACGTTTTCTTTCATCGAAAATTATCTCTTTGCTCAGATAAAGTTTTGTTTGAACATTTCATTAGATAAACACATTTTACTAGAAATGCAACCTCCTACAGTTAATTAATTTTGTTCCAAATTTCACAGGATCATCAGAGACTTACTCTATAAACTAAATCAGAATATTCCTAAAAGCCTTTTGTATATTTTAATATTGTAATAGGCAGACCCTTTAAACCAGTCTGGATCACTGCACCAATTCTGTAATAAGAAGTAACAGATTCGTGTTGTGACTCTCTCCATGCTGTGGGCAACCAGAGATGCCCTAAAGAGCAAAGCCTGTGCCTAATCCAGCAGGGAGAGGGTTAACGGATCTGCCTAGACCTACTACAGATTTCGTTCCGTTAAAATCCAGTGTAAGCAACTGAACCTGTGAAATTGGCTCCCATTACATTAGTTATTCTGATCTCTACGTCTGGTATATTTATACTTTTCTATTAGGAAACATAAACTTTCATTACTGCCGCTACTCCAGATAATTGTGGTTAAAGTAAAGCCTGACCAGACATCTGTGGTCAAGACATATACCAGATAGGATTGCGTACCAGACAAGCAAATCAGGTATAAAAGAGGAATATGAAGAATGCCAGTATATATTATATAAACTCCTCAGTTCAATACATCGACGGCCTGGCCTGCCTAAGCCATGCAGACTGTTGACATTCATGCCCATAGAAGATGTCTTATATCTCACTTTATTACCAAACGCTTATTCCAGACCCTTTCTTGGGAGGGGACCTGTTAGAGCAATGGCAGATGATCATACAGCAATTATCAAAGGGATACAAATACAAAAACATAAAAATATATCGCATTTGTAATTCAATAAATGATACAATAATTTATTGTCATAAAACATACAACAGATACATTGGTAACTTAGTATCAAGATTTTCAATAGTCATATCACTCGTTCTTGAAATCAACAAATTTTGTGTGTTGATCCATGATGGCAAAATAATTTTCTTCAAAACAACAAGCAATAAGTATGTCTGAATGGTAGACTCTGACGCAAACATTGTGCAAATCACACAATGTTTACCAGTGATTGCTTCATATAAAAGGTTTCACAATATCTATTGCTTCTTGACATTTCCAAGAATTCATAATTCTCAATAATTAATGGTTGTCGACATCCTGTATGCATCAGAAATATAGGTGATTAAAATAAGTAATGATATCAGTATTGATGATAAGAAACATAGAAAGGACTATGTAGTCAAGTTTATTTACAAAACAGAAATAGCTGAAGCGCTGAATTCATAATTTTAGAATTTGTCATTGATTATCTAAAATTAATCGTGTTCAAATTATACCACCAAATTCCACCTTAAAAGACCAGAATGAGACAAAAATATGCCTATGGATTTGCAAAATTTTAATAGTTTTTACACTGTCCGCTACATAAACTATGTAACACAATTAACCTGATTGACATTTGTATGACAGGTGCAGCAGTGGATGTCTTGACAGTATGTCAACCTGACTGATGTATACAGCATGCCATATCCTGAGTGTGACAGAAAAGATCGAGACATCTACATAAAGTGAGTGCCAGAATACAAATTTTATCATCTTCCTTCTTGATCAAGTGAATCGATGAAGAAGGTTATCAAATGACCTCATCAGAGACTTCATTGAAGCTGGTTCTGAAGAAACCTCTCCTGGTCCATCATTGCAAGCAGACAAGGAGTTAACCCATATATTGTAACTCAACAAAGAGCCAAGATGGATATGTGTAAATTGTTTGACTACTGAGAAGTACGTAAACATGTGCCACTGGAAAATGATTGAGCACTGATTGAGAAGGATAGGAGAGGCTAGAATATAATATTTGACAAATATTTCCCCTACCAAACATTGATTTTTCTCTGGTACGCCACATTAATCCTAGCTCTACAGCTACCAACCTCCAGTACAGCTGTCTCATACTCCATCTTAAACTGATAAAATGGTTTTAAGATCATTGGACATATCTCTGTCAAAATGAGTGTTATTTTGGGGGGATTTTGAGTACTTGTAAAAAGGTTCTACTCTTTGGATTCACTCGTCTATAAAAAAAAGAAATGGAGCTACAATGCCTAAATTACAAATTGGCGTTCATTGATGCTATAACCTTCCTTTTGATGCCTTAATAGAGAAGTGAAGAGAGAAAGATGTTTAAAAAGATACTGCACACCCACAACAAATGAAAATATTATATGTAATTGAAGTCCTTGATAACAGCACTACAGTGCCCAATGCCATCATTTTACCAAAGACGCCATCCAATCAACCTGTACAGCAAGCAATTACATAGGCAAACAAATGGAGACACCATCCAGCTATATATTCCATTAAAGGAATTGACCTTCATGATGGCAGCAATGGATCATTATGGTTTATTCTGACCAAGCCATGGCTTGACAATGTCCTCAATTCCTCATAAAAATTCCTTAAAGTCTTTGACCAGCAACAAGGCAGCAGTGTCCTAGATTAACACCTGTGGGGAACTGATTCAGTTCAACATAACTGGATGCTACTGAATAATGGATGGATTTAATCTTTTTGGATAGTACAACAGGTGCTGGTGTGTACAGACTCATTATATATGAGGAATGTGTTTGGACTTAACAGCTGGAATTGGAGCAGGCTATTGCAATAAGCCAATTACCCGGTGATTTAATTATATAGTGTAATGTATATTCTTTTTGTAGCATGTTCAAGTAGATAATTGGGCATTGTAGTGTTGAGGCAGTAATTAATCAGAGTGAATTCTAAAGGGCATAGGAGTGATGCATTTTCAAATCTACCAGTACAGGCATCCAGATGCATGCACACACACACACACACACACACACACACACACACACACACACACACACACACACACACACACACACATTTTCAATCCCAACCACCCTCTCTCTCATCTCCCTTGCTGTTTCCCTCCCCCCTCTCTCTCTCTCTCTCTCTCTCTCTCTCTCTCTCTCACACACACACACACACAAATTCTTTATCCTGACATCCAATCCCAAGTACTCCTCTCAGAAATATTGATAGGACTATGCTAGTACATGTATGCTAATTTAACCGAAAGCCATGATCTCAAGCATTTGAAGTCAGTCGACCATTGTCCTACAGAAATTGACCTCCACACTAAGTGACCGGGATGTTTGTTGGGAAGGAGGCCTATGAGATAAAGCACAGCACTGACAGTGGTCATAGTAAAGAGAAGTGAATCAATGGCCAGAAAGATAGATTTCTAACATTATCCATGTCTCAGACAAGAGCTGATGACCAGACAGCATTAGAACCTCTGCCAGCCAACTTTTCCAATCATAAATAGTGTCTGACAACTGGATCATGTATCACCTGACAAGCTGAGAGATGTGGGTGAAAGTTAAACTTCAAAATAACCTAGGTATTCCTGTGTCAATATATCAATCTCAATCACAAATTATAATATATGTCTAAAATCTGACATCCATAATGCACAAATATGAGGTATGAGAACAATGTTATACTTGAGACATTATAATATGTATTGTATGGAGCACTGATGAGTATTTTTACATATTGCTGTACCAATCAGTCACATTTGTTGGAGTATCCATTTCCTCTTGCACAACAGAGGAAATGGTACCTTGAAGACCGGTTGGATACTTAGTTGACATTCATACTTTCAGGCTTGAACTGTAGATGACTATTGAAGAAGACTGGAACGGTAGGAGAGTATTGAAGAAGACTGGAACGGTAGGAGAGTATTGAAGAAGACTGGAACGTTAGAAGGCTCGCTCCAGACATCGATCGACATCCCAGCAAGTAAGGAATCGGTTCTGCACATCACACGGACAGTCGGACAGCCATATCCCTGACAAAGCCTCTTGCTGGTAATTGTGGCAAACTGTTTGCTGGGACCAATATACTAACCCTTTTAGGTGGCTGAGAAGCCTCACCAATGACATTACTATCCGTGGTAGGCTGGCTAATCAATAGCGAAGTGACCTTCTGTCTCATCAGAGAGTCAGTCATGTCCCTAGATCTATACGTTCAGCAGGACTCGGTGTGCTACCAGGAAAAGACAGTGGGAGATTTTACACAGATTTGCAATCAGTCAGGCACGCCTGCCATTGAGATGTACAGCATTTAAATCCAGAATAAAGATTACGAGCTTACATTGTCCGTGCACACTGCAATAAGGATTTTACGACATTGATCGGGCTGGAATGCGTTGATGGGATGGCACAGAGACCCAATGAGTTTCAACAAAAAGACTGATAGGGTTTCATCTGTGAATAAGAAGAAACTGACAACAAGTTGTGTTGTATAATGTGAATAATTGCTGTACTAGTTATGGAAAGTAAATGTTGGAATTAAGCAAAAATATAGATAACAAAATTACTAATCATATAGAGCTATTATCCTTTACCAACCAATATGTTGTGGTAATTATTTCAGCATTTTGAACAAATATTTGTGAATTATATAACTTTTAAAATACTCTCCCTGCTGCATTAAACACAGGCCTTGTTGTTGGGCAAAGTTAAATAATGACATTCTGTACACACCTGTATGACATACAATAACTCAAAGGCAGGCAACCTTAGTTCAAAGATAGACAACACTACCGCTAAGATTGAAGTTAAATTTACCTAAGAGAAGTTATTTCACACATGATTAACTCGTGCACTAACAGCCCACTCTAATCCTGCATATAGTCCAATTATTAAAATGGGCAAGATTATGAATCTATCCACAAATACTTAGAGTATACCTTAAGGACTTCATCCTTTGAAGAACAAAACATATAATTAATCCCTGTTATAAACAAATACTTAGAGTATACCTTAAGGACTTCATCCTTTGAAGAACAAAACATATCATTAATCCATGTTATAAAGTCAGATTCTGAACAGCCTGATCAACACAATTGGCTAAGTAATACATAGAATACCAAGGAAGCTATGGGATTAAGCTCCTGCCATGTCTTGCCTGTCATCAGTGCCATCGAGAGTAATCCGAGTTGACATGACGGCTGTTGTTGTGTCAATGGCATGAGTTGCCATGGTGTCATGGACACTGTTTGGCACTTCACATTTCATCTGGCCTCCCATTATTGGATTCAACAGCTGCTGGTCTAATGAGACCCCATTATTTCCCACTGCCATACACATGAATAATTGAATGCAATGTCCACATGGAACATTTGCAGATAAAACAGTTATGACTTTGTTGACAAGCGCTATAAGGTGATAAAATAATTGATAGAAGAAAGACAAAAATCAAATAATGAAGATTTGTAATTACTTCTTCGGCTTCGCATAATGACCTTCACTTGAAATACTCAGATTGTAATGATCCGCTATTAATGTTCCCCAGATGATGAATGGATACATCAATAAACTGAAAACTTTTATTGATATAGGGATGGCATGAATGAGATATACACTGTTTATTTCTTCGTTGTATTATTTTTGGAACACAATTCCTAATAAATTACATGGGATCTGAGTATATATGTTGTTTGGCCAAGATTCTTCTGAAACATTCTTCTGGAACCATAATTTCCTTAATCATGTGGGACCTGAGTATATATTGTTTATCTAAGATTCTTCTGGAACTGTCATTTCTTTATCAATTCCATGTACAGCCTGCCTTTGCTGTACAATGTCCAAGTAAGGAATCCATATAATTGGCTCAGAACCCAAACTGGTAGCTATGGCAGACTCCATAATTGGAAGTCATTACCACTAATTAGCTTCATCATCTGTCATAAAATATCGGGATAGGATGTCTAGCCAGACATGATATCATAGCTATCCAGTATCATACATATATCCTTATTCCAGTATGTAAACAATATCCATATTCTAGCCTGTAAACTACCTATTGATGAAGGTCAAAGACCCATTCCACACCAAAAAAAAGGCCATCCCGATTGTCTAGCCAAGTGATTATTCTACCTCACACAACAATCGTTGTATGAACTAGCCTCCATGTTTTTGCAACATTAGTACTCAATTGTAGCATTGGCAGGTAATAATTGTCTTTTGTATGCCAATGACTTCACATTTGGGATATATTTGGCATTTCGTCCATTGTTTATTATTTAATGTTTAAATTAGCACAGATTGGGAACATTGCAATTTCTTGTAGAAAAACTTCAAAGACGATCTTGCCATGACAAATTATACACACACATTGGTCAATATGAACCTGAATGGCATGGGAAAATACATGTAGCAGTAAGACTAATAATTAGCTCCATCTTGAAAAACTGTTGGTTTGCTATTATTTTTGTTTTAATGATAAATGACTATAAAAAATATATGGATAATTATTGAATAACCCACTTGACATTGGTGATTACATAAAATATATAGCAAATAATTCAATGCTCCTTGCTAATTCAAGCTCAAAATTCATTTGGGTCCTATTTTCGATAATCTAATGGGCTGAAAAGTCATACCTTCACACTGCAGAAAAGCAAACACAAGAATGTGTTTCCCTTTCTTTACCCCCCAATACCTTTAAAGAGGCAAGATCATACCTGCAAGTATTTTATACATATTATTTTTAAATTATTTTGATTTTAATAAATAATATTAATAGTTAATCTATCCAAACTGTAAGACACTTTATCGCCAATGCAAAGGAGGTCTTTCCCAACAGTGCTCTGTTCTAAATATAGAATATTCGCGTGGACGTCGGAGGAGACACCTATTAGTATGCACTCGAATCCAAGGCAGTCCAGCATAGACCTGTTTTGGGTCTGTTTTATGGAACTGTTTAGGCCCTATATACTGCCCTAACCCAAACTCAGAGTGGTAAGATGTTGTTTCTTTCATCATGCACATGTCCATCAAGAGATCAACCACAACAGCTCACATCAAACACCAAGAAAGAAAATCACTGACGTCAATATTATTCTCTGTCACGGATCAACATCCACTTATCAGTAGATTAACCAGAGAGACATTGTAATGTATCGTGAGCTCAAATGTTGTTCTTACGCAGTAATTTGACCAGCTGGTAGAAAGAAAACTACTATGTGAATGCATATCTTGGTTTCTGTGAGGGGGATCTGTGTACACAGAAACCTGTGACATCACAATTTCCAGTGTGGCTGCCCTTTGGGAGGGGGGGGGGGGGTGGGTAGGTGTCTTTGAATAGGAAATAAATATATTTCTCAATGACTAAAAATCTGAAAAAAATCTCACATTTCGGGGAAAGATTGTTCTTTCAGGATATGCAATAATCCCAATAGTGACCATTATCCCTATGCAAGTGCTTTATGCTTCCAGGGACCTTGGCGACAAAACACATATATGTATCTCAAAGTGTATCTGAATGAATTATCCTATAATAACTGCACACTGATGCGTTGCGACAACCCAAACAGACTGCACAGCTTAAGGGCACAAGGTGATTCAAATGCTCACTGGCATCTCTGATAGGATGGGGAAATGACCACAATGACAGGGATTCTATTGATACTGCTCTTATACATGGAGAATCTTGTTTGGTGGATGGAAAATCATGGTGTGGGGAATGTTTGTCTACCACTTGGAAATATCACTGTAATATTCAATAGAAAAATCAATTGTGCCTTCAAGTACTCAAACACCAGCGCTGCGACTGAAGACAAGGACTCAACAGAGATTGTGTTCGATAATGCTTTACGGAAAGAAATTCACAGTATGATCAGCTGCAGATCAGGCAGACATAGATCTTTAGCATTGATGAAACACATCCAGAAAACGGGTACATGTCAAAAGCCCGGTAGGTCAAAATCCCCGTGGTCAAAATCCCCTTGGTCAAAAGCCCCATGGTCAATAGCCCCA
>JAUTBT010002074.1:0-10302 GCA_032361225.1 Lepetodrilus schrolli
GTGTGTGTGTGTGTGTGTGTGTGTGTGTGTGTGTGTGTGTGTGTGTGTGTGTGTGTGCGCGTGTGTGTGTGTGTGTGTGTGTGTGTGTGTCCCAAAGATCATAGACTTTGTACCATGGAAATCCATTAAACACCCCAATTCATTCATTCACAAATGCGCTACATATATACATTCTAGCCTAAACTCTTCCTAGTGATATACAAATGTTCAAACACTGCATAAGATTAAGTGATGCTATCTCACAGACTTGGAACATAAACACATTAGGACTGGTATCATGATAAATAAAATTCCTGATCCTAAAATGTTTGATATGAATAATTAACCAGTTGTTTCAAAGTCCTAGTAAACTCATCATATTACAACCACAATGAAAAAGTGACTAATATTTAATAGTGAATACATGTATATGGATTTTGCTCATCTAATACCATATATAATACATGTATGAAGTGGAAATCTTAAATATTTGCACAAACGACAACAAATTCCCAGTTGAAAGGGCACCATGGTCATAAGATGTCATTTACTCATGTCAAATATTTCTGTAATTGCATTCATGTTTTACACATTAGGACTGGTAATTCATATGTTAGTTCATAAAATATCAAACTAACAATTTTATGAAATGAAACACTAACAAATAAATTTAAAAAATAATTGAGTTCAGGGTTCAGTATCCCATATGATAATTATTCTCCAAATGTTTGCAATAATCAGATAACAGTTGCATCTATTAACCCTTGATCATTTGAAAAGGTAGCTTAAAGTAGTTTAGTTTTTGGCCTTCAAATGGCTGACTATTGAATCTCTCTATGGTTAGGTTGGTATAACTACAAGCACAATCACAATTTAACAAGTGACATCTGGTCAAAATAATTATACGACACTAGATATAATTAGAAATATGAATACGGCAGCATTGATCACAACGATTGTCTCTCTTCCACAGCACTGTTACCAGTCAAGTTAGACGATGTTGGGGAAATTCGGCAATTATGTTATTGTTAAGAATTAAATCCATTGAACTTTCTGTATAAACACCAATTGGTTAGAGTAGACGAACAGAAAATCAGAGAGCTGGTCTCGTTCCAATTGTCACTTGGACAAAATTAAGACACAAAATTCTGTGGCGCTATGAAACACATGTACAATGCAATTTCTATAATTATTATATCTCTGATGGTTTACTCGGGCAGTAACCATGGCAACAGCAAGCTTTCTGAATTTCCCCAGACACTAGAGGAATAATTTTAAGGAATGAAATTGTATATGTTCTATGTGAATTTGTTTCAATATTGATTTGTTAGTTGATTAAATATTGCTATTCCATATCATATTGTGCTTTTTTAAAATTATTTGTATTTATGAATTGGGATTCTTTTAAGATTCTTTCACTCATATTGTAATACTCAGACTATGTTCCTCTCACATGAAATTCTACTGGATTAATAATCACTGGGCAACTGTAGCTGTCTGCAGCAGAACAAATATTAAAAATGGTCACAGAGGAACATTCTCCCACTCACTCAAAATATTTATGTTTTAACAAGGTCAGCATTAACAACCTCTAAACACAAAACCTCCATAAACAACCTTAACTTGCAAAACTGTATGCACAACCATAAGCCTGTATGTATACAATACTACAGATAGCACTGATTTTATGAATGCTTCAAGAGGATAACGTCTAGAATGGTTTTGAGTGTTTGTACTGTACTTGCACCAAAGGTTTTACATGGAAAGGAATATCGTATTCACATTACGTCAACTAGACATGAATTATGATAGAATAGAACCCAGGATTCATTCACTTTGCAGGGCTGACACTAATCACTATACCAAACCATTTTTCTGATTTCAGGAACACAAAGAAATCACTGATAATTGTGTTATTCATCTTCCACCAATTTTCTTCTATTTTCAAACACTGCTTTCATGTAAACACCACATGTAAACAACTAAACAATGTTTCTCAATAGCATATAATTACAGCACTTAAAAATGACAATTTTCAGGGGATAATTCGTCAACATAGTTCTGTTCTGTAACGAAAATTGCCCCATATTACAAACACAACTTCCAAGTATTTTTCGGTGGTTTTAAACACTATTTTAATTGCAATGGCAAAAAGAGAATCGTGAACCTGTATTTACCACAGTACAGACAACCATACGTTATTCTATACTTGGTTGACAACCATACATTATACTATACTTGGTTGACAACCATACGTTATACTATACTTGGTTGGCAACCATACATTGTACTATACTTGGTTGACAACCATACGTTATACTATACATGTACTTGGTAGACAAACATAGCTATACTGGAGTGCAATAAATCCATGCAATAAACATAAATATTTTCACTAGTGCAGTAACACAATTGATTTTTATAATTGTATTCATACACGATATCAAAGTCTTTTTGTACCTCTTTTATAGCTTCTTCTTGGGACTTAATTTGTCGAATATAACGTTAAAAGATTTCTTCAATTAAAAATGCAAACACATTTATTAATATTTTCGCATTCACTTGGAACGATATTTTGTCTGCATGCTTTAACCCAGTTCCCAAGACATTGGCCTATATAGTGTTTGTAACTGAAAATCGATATTACAATAGTTTCTACAGTGATGTGATAAATAGAATCTCACATTCATGTTCATATATTACTGAATTTATTAAACTCGTTGGCAAAAATGATATTATGGTTGGCAAAGCCTGGCATCAGTTTAGTCAACTATTAAACGAGTTGGCAAAACTCAGTAATGTATGACCACTCATATGAGATCCTCTATATATAGTTTACAATGCAAAATAAAATAAAATATTGTTATGCAAGACAACACAACAAAGACAACACATTTCATAATTATATATATATATGTCTAAGCTGAAATTGTTTAAAAGTGTTTCTTTGTATTTTGTTAAAAAAATGATGAAATACAGTAATGAGTAAGTGTTTACATTAGTTCAGTGCATGCACTAATTAAATGACGTCAAATACTAATTTCATAAACATGTATGTGTATCGCAATACCTATCGTGTATCGGTGAGCCGATCGCAATACATATCATATCAGATTTGTTCCACCAATACCCAGCCCTAGAGGATATTGCAGAAAATGTACTGAATTAAATTCAATATGTGAACAGCTGCTGAACATGGATTGCAATATATTAAATAAAGGCTGATGTCAACAACATGAATTTGTCAGTTATAAAAAGTGTATGAAGTAATAAACTACATCAGCATTTCTACTTTGTGTAGAGATAAATATTTCAAAAGTCAGGTATTAGTGCCTTAAAGTTTGACACTTGAAATGTCTGCCATATTGAATTATCTCGTAAGCAAGGCCATGTGGTGAGATGATGACAATCTATTTATTTAAAATGAATGAACATTTTTATTTACCAGAAATTAACATATTCTTTGTTGCTATGTAAACAATGGATAACATAATAAAGTATATCACATTGAATTGCTTCCAAAACATGTCAGTATATTCCAAATGTCTTGACAGAAACTAACTGGTCTATCGTGAAACCTGGTACAACAGAAGTACAGCAAGGCTTGGGGCACGCCTATGTATGGAGCAAATGCGCGATATAAATGAACTACTAATATTATTATTATTCTTATAATATATTGTATTGGCAAGCTTCCACAATAGTATAAAGGCATACAATCACAGGTTTGTTTACATATTACATGGTCAAATGTATTTTTACATGAACGTATGTACATTTGATGTGTCTACACAAATATATTTGGTAACCAGCTACATTTTCTGTATATCCCAATGGTTTTCAATATTTTCATATTTTATTATTTTAAAATATTTATAGCTACGCAGCTTTATTGGTACCAATAGTCGTGAAAGGTTATTTTGACTGTGTTCAATTATTAGAATTATCCCCCTTAGTCTAGACTATAGAAAATTGAGATATCACATTAGATTACCAACTGATTATTCGGGTTTTACCGGAAATGTAAACTGAAATGGAATTTTACCTATCCTACAGTGGTGAAAAGATACTTGGAGGTACAAATGTGATTTATATGTATGCTAAGTGTATGCACTTTGCATTTTAAACTCCAATTCGGGCCAAAACAACAACTTAATCTGTGATTGTATGCCTTTGACTTGAAAACTGGTAATATCGCATACCTCTAGTTGCTAAATATTAGTCATAACGTTCAATACATTTACATCACGATTTATATCTCTCGTAGCACTAAAATCATTCTGTGGCAAGGACCCCAGCGACAAGAAAACTGGTAATATCACACACCCCTAGTCACTATATACAAGTATCAAGTCGTGTGTCAAGTCGTAACTTACTATATGCATAAACTGCGATTTACATATATAGTAGTGCTACAATAGTACAATCTTTTTAAGGCATGGTGCCAGGCGACATCCTACCTGTGTGAGAGAAGGTAACACCGGCGGCACCCACTACAGACATGGCACCGGTGCTAGGACTCTTGCTGTTGATTCCGATGGCATTCTTGACAGCGGCATCCAATTCTCCGGAATTTCCGAAACTCCCAGATCTCGGCATCACAGTACGTCGGATTGCCCAAATCCCTGGTTGTACTCGGCGTATCCAACTGGAAGACAAAATAATAACGTGTATTAATATCGCGCTACTCCGTACACAAGGTGCGGGCTCAAAGCACTACGCTACTATCACCCCGGTCATTGGATCAGTATGCACTCATTATTCCTTCTCAACCCCTTGGGGAGTATACAACCTAAGCTGCCATTTCAGGTGCTGGAAAGTTCACAATTCTGTCTCATCCTATTGGGTACCCAGTAACAGCTGGGTGAACTGGAGCAGTGTGGATCTAAGCACTTTGCTCAAGAGTGCTACACAATGGCATGAGCTAGGCTTGAACCCAGAACCTCCAGGCTTACTTGCTCTGTATTCCACTGCTCTGCATACTGCATACATTTGTGTTGTAACACTGACACTACATAGCCAATGTGTATGCATGTGTGTGCTTGTCTGTGTGTATGTACATGTACCGTAATCTTTCTAATAATTCAAACCTGTAATAGTTCGAACAGGCAAATAAATTGCCAAGAAAAAAAAATTAACGATAAAAAATGTCCAAATGTTTCAAATAGTTTTCTAATTATTCTAACACCTAAAATTAGTTTTACCTATTCAAAAATTTTCGTAATTACTGTACTTGTATATGTATGCATGAATAAACCACTGGCTAAAACATTTCTGTTATATAAAATGCCAAAAAACAGCCTAATGTAAAACTAATTTTGTGATAGTCACTAATAAATCACGTCAATGCCCTGTGTAAGTGACCGTGAGCAATTACAGATTAAGTTGTCATTTTGGACTGATTTGGAGTTAAAAATGCAAAGTGTATGCATTTAGCACACATATAATCACTTTTGTTCCTCCAAATATCTTTTCACCGCTGTAGGATAAGTAAATTCTATTGAAGTTTACATTTCCGGTAAAACCCAAATAATCAGTTGGTAATATCTCAATTTTATATAGTCCAGTAGACTAAAGGGGATAACTCTAATAATTGGAAAGTTATGACATGGCCAAAATAACCTTTCATGACAACTGGTACCAATAAAGCTACATTTACTATAAATATTAAAAAATAAGAAAATATGAAATATTGAAAACCAGTGGGATATGCGGAAAATGTAGCTGGTTACCCAATATACTTGTGTATACACATCAAATGTACATACTTTCATGTAAAAATACTCTTCACCATGAAATATGTAAACAAACCCATGATTGTATGCTTTTAAGAAATATTACTTCACCTCTAGAATATAATGTATGTGTCCAGACTAAACCATTCTGACTTCACTTTACATCATCAGTTTCCTGGAAATCACTTTGATCACACCAAAAGTACCGTAATTCACATTTATATCATAGAATGGTGAATATAAACAATCATGATGATCCATTGAACAGAACCAACTCATCGTTTTAAAGGACCATTGCAAATCAGAGTCAAACATCCAGAAAATAAATTCTCCATTTAAGTGCCAGCTCAGTGACATCAACATCCAATCTGGCCTGCAGATTCTAAATATAGAATTTCATGTATTCCTGTCAGGATTAAAACCGACACATCAAAATGAAGACTTACCAGCATGAAATCACGACTGCTGACAAAGATAGAGTAGAGTAGGCTTATATAAGGAAATGTTGGAATGATTAGCGATGATTTAAACCCCAAGCAGATCAGACAGAGCTGCGAGTACGTCTAACAGCTGTCTTGTGGGATATTGATCCGAAATGTACATGCCTCTCCCTCCGAACATAATCAATACCCAACGACACACTTGTCTCTTCCTAATCTGCAGTACGGCTTAATTAAATGCATACCACCTCCCTACATCTTGGATCTACCCAATAGGGTGACCATAATCAGCCTAAAAGTCCCTGGCTATTGGTGTTTACCTCCACTAGGCTTTATGAAATATATGTGTGACGTCGATTGCGAGATACTTTCTAGGTCAGGTCCATTTGTGGGATACTTCCCAGCAAGCACTTCACTTGTTCGGCGGCATGAACAAATATCAATTACTTATTCATGAAGACACAAGATTTGATTTGATCAAGGGAATGTGCAACATTGAGACGTACAGATGAATCGCGATATTAATCATTAATCAGTCGTGATATCATTAGATCCTTGCTGGGTATCTAAACAATATTCCAATTATCATGGCAACAAGCTTTACAACATAGAGTGTGGTGGTCTAGAGGTAGTGAGTCTGCCTCGTAGCTCAGAGGTCCTGGGTTCGAGTCTAGCTCATGCCAGGGTAGTGCATGGGTACCCGGTAGGATGAGATGGAATTATGAATGTCAACATTCTAGTGCCTTAAATGACAGTTTGGGTTGAATACTCCCCATGAAGTTGAGGTGACATGTGCTCAATGTCCCATTGACTATGGAAATAATGTAGTGCTATGAGCAAGCTTTCGAGCATCGATTTGATGCAATATAGTATGCACATTATTATTAATATTATAATTATTTTTAGAACTACAGACTCTGTAGCTATTTGGTATTGGTGCTTAATTGATATTTTGTCCTCCTTGATAGCTATTACCTTGTTAACATCATAATAAATATGAACTGCAAAAGTTATGTTTTATTTTATTTTATTTGTTAATTTCATTGTGTAGATCTTTGAATTCTGCTTCCAGTTTTCAATGAATATTGTACAGCTATAGTGCCTGAGTTGTAATTTAGGGAGTTTCTTTTGGCTGCAATTTGTTCACATAATTGGAAATTGCAAAAATGACACAATCCGAAGACATTTTCATTAGATCGAAGACTGACAGCTCCAGAATGCCAATCTCTGTAGAGCTAGCAGGCTTGATTTGTTGTAGACCCGTATCTATATTACCATGATTACTGTTCAACATCATATCAATATCATATACACGTACCATTAAAGTTATCAATTTCCAGCCATCAGTCAATGGATACCCATTTAATCAGTTCATCAATTGCCCCCGGAGCCCAGCATCAATGTTCGCGAAAGTTACCTTTCTGACGCGATATTGATAGAATGCACTGACTGTAGCATGGCAATGCAGTTATCAATCAGCCGGTACCAGCCGGTGCTCGCAGGTTTACTGTAACATTCAGCGCTACAGATGTTGTGGGTTTCCTCTGGCTCTAAACTGACAAGCCATGATAAAAGTGAAAGAATATTGAAAGCAGATCTAAACCCCAAGTAAAATCTTTTTAAATTAAAAATAAAAAGTTGATCAATTATTGCTATTTATTCATATTTCCGAAAATTGGAATTTAGCTTAAATTTACAACATTTACCATACAAAATACCATGAAACAACACAACTAATGATATTGTGATATTTTATTACAACAGCTAGCAATATTGTGAAAAAGTATAACATCTTGACATGACTAATTCTTAAAATAAAATATCACAACATCACAATGATCACTATTAGATGTTATCAAATATCACATCACTAGTCACTAGTTATCAAATATCACATCACTAGTCACTAGTTGTTATCAAATAACACATCACTAGTCACTAGTTCTTATCAAATATCACATTACTAGTCATTAGTTGTTATCAAATATCACATCACTAGTCACTAGTTGTTATGTTAAAATTTCACAACACATTTCATTACAACATCAGTATAAATACTGAGTGAGTGATTGTGCAGTTTATATATTGTATAGTATATATACCAGAGATTAATACATCAACTAATGTGTCATATTGATTTTATGACACAAGTTTCTTCACAGTTGATAGTTTCCGAGCGAAATCTAGACCTTGAAGAAACGAATGTCGTAAAATAAATATGTCACACTAGTGAGTGTGTTAATTTGTTTATCCAACACCAATTAAGTAGGGATATTCAGACAAAAATTAGAAGTCAGATTTCATGACAAGGTATTCAAGTTACAGAGCAGAATGAGTCAAGAGTGTGATGTCATATACATGACATCAGATGTACGTAGGTAGCACTTGGTTCCTATATGACTTCTAGAATGACTTCTAGAAGATCTAGGTTTATTTAATAATTAACAAGGAAAGGCTTGTGGAAAAATATTTTAGGCAGTAGTTCACTTGAACGATAATTCCAAAATATTGTCTGTAGTAATTATGTAGTAAAACGTTACGAATAAAAAACATAGTCATGTGACTGTCTACGACAGGTGTGGGAAAACTGAGTTAACTGACCAATGAAAATCAGTCCAGGTGTTATGCGCCGCATGAGAAAACATGATTATTTATGTCATCACTTAAGCTTTTCTGTATGGTGGATAAATTCTCATATTTAATAATAACATAAAAACTTGTCTTGATGAATTATCACAAGGTTAATACTAGTATATTACAACATCTCAAATCAAAATGGTCAAAACAATCTTCCCTAAATTAAAGAAATCACCACACTGAAACAAGTTTATTTCCATTTCAACAGATCACATTCAGATTAAAACTCAACATTCTCAGATAAGTGACACACTTCACATATGACTAGGTCGTAAATTGTGCCTTCATTGAACAACAATCTGTATACAAAAATCGATAAAAGACACATCTGAAGTTTAAGAATCATTAATTGATTACCAAACATATTAACTATTGCTCATAGATGACGAACACACAGATTTATGAATATCAAATACATTAACCTGGACAATAGTAGTTTCTATGAAATATATCTCATTCACACTGAGTTTAAGGGAACAAATGCTGACATCGTGTACTGCCATTTCCAGCATAACATTACATAATGAGGCATTGTTGCCAATCCCTAGCATAACTTAACGTATAACTGAATAAATAAAGAAAAGTTATAATAGACGACAAACACATTAATAAAGTTGTAATCGTTACTTCACCGTGCTGTATGACATTGTCATATTTAGTGATAATATGGGAACAAAGACAGTCCATTCGCTGTTGCTTGACAGTCCAATTTCCCTCGCAAATACACATACTGTAAAATGTGAACGTATACTGAACACTTCAAATGTAATTATAATGCTAATAATATATTCTATCAGATCCAAACTTATTGAGACTGACGGAATAGAACAATAAAGTAACGCAAACTCAGAGTTGATATTTGAAGACACTGTTATGGTAACAAATATGATGCAATCGAATGTTACTAGAATACACGTTCAATGTGGGTAATATCAGCATCAGATTTTCCCCAACTGATTTTGTTTCCTCAAAGAATATCTTCAAATTTTATCCATATATCATCATGTTTGGATGGTCACATGTATGTAGTCCTACAAGTCTGGCTTTCTCTGTGTGTTCACAGTTGTTCTGGTTGACATCAAACATAAAAACTTTTGTGCTTAAGGTACAGTGTGACATTAGTATGCATTTTGAATTTCATCAATAATTGTACATGCAATGGTCTCTGCGATATCGATCTGCAAGATAAAGTGATCCTTCGGGAATGTTTCTTTCAACTTGTGTATGGCTGCATACTGAGCCCGTACCCTCCAACATGGCTGATGAACTCTGAATATTCCATCTGCATATAATGTTCTATGAAATCTATTCTGTTCTTTGTACAAACTATGTAGTCAGTAAAATAATGTTCTTCTTTTTACTATGTCTAAATTAATAGGAATTATGTATCCTTTAACACAAGCCATTTCTCCTAGTAAAAAGTCTGCTGATTAGTTTTTTTCCCTCTCAGAATACATCCTTTGATATGCAGCCCAAGTATTCACCATTTTCTGAATAAACAATAAAATGTT
>JAUTBT010002075.1:0-10301 GCA_032361225.1 Lepetodrilus schrolli
CTGGTCTACCTTGGTGTTTGTGTCTTCCTGTACGTTAGTTTCTTCCTGGTACGGTGTTCTCATGGAGTATGTGCGGCCCTCAATATTAATGGCTTCCTGCACACATCGTGTGTGTATCTTTCTGTTGTTCACAAAACTCTTATCTCCGGCTTACTGCCAAGGAATCAGTTTGTCTATGTCGCTTTATGTATATTCTACTTAATGTGAAGGATGTATGTGAATCTGTATCTGGCGAGACTCAATAGGGTATCTGCTAGGCAGATGTGACTCGATGTGTTGGGACGGGAAGGCGTCGTCAATCTCCGGTCACGTGACTGATAATCTTTCCGTTGCACCAATGAACTGAAGTTAGATGTAATCTGAAGGGATTTAGATCACTGATTTTGTCTCCAGCCGCACATACAAATAGAGAGAGACAGGCAGAGAGAAAGATGGGAGGATGAGGGGAGAGGGAGGGTGAGAGAGAACGGAAGAGAGTGAAGGGAGAGAGAGAGAGAGAGAGGGGGGGAGGGTAAAAGGAGAGCGGGAGAGAAAAAGGGAGATAGAGAGGGGAGTTGAGGGAGAGATGTGGAGAAAAATGGGAGGTGGGGGTGTTGAGAGAATTTACATAAAAAAATATTTATCAATACATTATTGCACGTTCGTAAACATCAACAACATCAACGACAACATCACCTACTACTACTACTACTACTACTACTACTACTACTACTACTACTACTACTACTACTACTACTACTACTACTCTATACTGCTACTTATAGTTGTTCTAATGATAGTCTTGTTTTTATATATTTTGATGGAGCATATATCACGAATATATCATGCATTCGCGTGCATATGGACCTGCCATTCTATTATCGTCTAATTACTTCGCAACGTTGATATGAAAATTTCACAGATATCAATTCCAACGACCAATATGAGATAGAGTTACACGATTAATGTATAAGCATTGATCAACAAACAAAGATTCCGGCCAATGCCACATCCGTTTATTGGCCCATTAACCTTTACAGTGGGTGATTGGTCTGTCTAACCGAATATCAGCTGTATTTTTACATCGCAGTGGACTGCACTCATTAATGTTTAGCGTGAGTATTGTAGATTACTTCGCCTCGTAGCCACAGAGCAATGAATATGTCAATGATAAGGAATAGATCATTCATATCTGTGCGCTTTGGCTCCACGAATTGTTATCCTTAAGGAATATGAGTTTACCAAGCACATTCTGTTTTAGTAAGAGGAATCTGGTTTATAGGTATACGGTCATATTTCATCACACCCTATAGCCGTTTTCCTCGTCAAATACGGTACCACTAATGAAAATAACAACATGATTTGTATCAACACTAAATAGACACTATTAACTATGCATGCTTATCCGTGTCAGGTGATATATGAATGAACTTCAGTGAAATTCGATACTGTGCATTGACAAATATTTAGTAAATTATTCACAAAGCCTATTTACATACGCGAATGGGCTTATATTTCTGAAAATAAATGAACAATGATCATCAATGGCCATGTGCACCAATATTCTCAGTTTATTTTGAAATCAACATTTAATATAAAACGGTTACATGAAACAAAATTGACGATAGCTAGCTTTGTTGACCATTAGGAAATTTGGATATTTTCGAGTAGATATTACTATGTAGTTTTGCATGTTATTACATGTGGATACATATAATAATATACTAGCATTTATAATTTATGACCTTCATTGTTGAAAGACACTCAACAAATACCAATATTTCTCTTGCTGTGCTTTTGGTTCATATTTTGTAATATACTGTAAATCAGGATATTAATGCGAGCATGATATTAATGCGAAAAATGCGCTTCGCTTATGGCCGCATTTAATTCCTACGCATTATGGGAAATAATGATGGGTAGGTCCGGGAAAAAACATGGAGGCCTGGTCGATCGCATTTAATTGTTGTCGCATTTATGTCTAAAAGCTTGAGGTCGCATTAAATTAGTGACGCATTAATTTCCTGATTTACAGTACTTAAGGGTTTCTTGACCTGATCATCTATCATGTAAACAACGTGTCTTTGAGAGCCTGCTGACGAAAATCAGAAGTTTAGCTTATATATAATAGGCTGGCATCCCCCGTGTGTAGAAGGAACCCATTATTCACATAATAGGCCAAAAAAAGAAGTGAATGTCAATTATGTCAGGAATACAGCGAAAGAAACTAACTAAAGAATCAACAGCATCTCACATTGCGTATATGGAATGGAAGTGACGAAATTGGTCAATGTTGACTACGTCTTCCGTATAATGATGTAATTTAGATTGAAATTAAACTTTAGATTGAAATGCAATGAAAAACAACAAACCAATACAACCAACACATACAAATGGGCTACGGCAGAGCCAACACAAGCATAATACTGCGTGAAAGGACTACACGTAGTTGGCCTGAATTGAAATACCATAATGAGCCCCTATCGTTTATAGAATTAATTACAGTATCATTGCATGGGTCTATAACTAAACAAATATTACTTGAACGTATCAAGACCTATCAAGTGTTAATATCTAGCTATATAAGTTAACACCCAGACAGACGCTGTTCTATTTATAGACCAAAGTCACAATGACAAATGTCAGGGAATCCTAGAATAAATCTAATTACTGGATTAACGTAATGTTCCTGTCTGGTATGTCACCGAATACAAAAGGTAGTACTAAATTAATCCCAGAAAACCATACGAATTATTGACATCTTAAAGCTAGTATAGACTAGACCATTTTTATCGCTGCAACAACGTTTCAATAAATTGCTACAACATTTGTCTCCACAACATTTTGCTGTACATTATATGCGACCGTATACGGAAAAGAACATATTCCTTTTCAAGGCGTTCTCAATTTCGTCGTCGCAACACATGGGAGACAAGCGATTATTCACTATACCCTAGGCAGCCAATATCGCAGCAACATTAAGTCGGCTAGTCTATAATGGCCTTTAGTGTCTACCATAGTGTTAGTTTCTTCCTGGTACGGTGTTTTCATGAAGTCTGGTCTACCTTGGTGTTTGTGTCTTCCTGTACGTTAGTTTCTTCCTGGTACGGTGTTCTCATGGAGTATGTGCGGCTCTCAATATTAATGGCTTCCTGCACACATCGTGTGTGCATCTTTCTGTTGTTCACAAAACGCTTATCTCCGGCTTACTGCCAAGGAATCAGCTTGTCTACGTCGCGTTATGTGTATTCTACTATTCGTCTATAATGGTCTTAAGAAACAAAATACAAACTGTACTCAACCAAATTAATTAAAGACCGGCAGATATTTTGTGGGGAAGGTTGCTATCACATTTCGGAACTTAGATAGAGGAATCTGTTGCCATTCTTCTTCAAATATGTCTGCATGTTTTTGAGTATCTGGATCATGAAGACATTTGGAAGTTCTGGGTTGTAAAAATAATATAAAGATGAAACTATATGTTTAAAAAGCCTACTGGCACTTAATAAATGTTGTTGTGTATGGTGTGGCTTGGACGTATGTTAACTAAAATACATTATTTCACTTTGGGTCCTGTTCCACGGAACAGTCTTAGCGCTACCAAAGTCGTAACTAAGTCACTATAAACTTTACTTACTCACACTTGAAAAGAAAAGTAAAATGGGTGAAACCTGAATCACGAGAGACTTTAGTATAGCCCTTGATTGTTTACAATCAAATTCAAATTGATTGGCACGAACATCGACTGGAATTATCACCCTAATCTCTACTCAATATATATATATGTAATTTATTAAACTCTGCCAACATATTAAAGTCGTTATAAATCAAGTACAGAATGTGAGATAATTCCTATAAGCGATCAATTTCCGCTTCCGAACGCGCGTTTCCCTGGCAACACCATTCCTATTGTGAGGAGTAATTTATCTAAACAGAGCCAATGGTGTATGCACGTGATTTGCTGCGATTTCATCTGAACGTATCGTGTGAACCTCCTCTCTCTCTCTGTACGTTACAAGCCGTGGTGACTTCTGGAGGTGGCGCTTCATTTCAAAGACTATCCTGATCCGGATTGTGATCTCCAGACCACGTGTACTGCTGCTGCCGTTGTGGACTGAGTTCCTTTATTATCCCCAGTGCTCTCATCGCACCTCGATAGTCAGCGCAGCACTGACGGTCTGTGTTCATATTGAATGTTTGACGCTGCCTCTCCGCTGCAATTAGTCTCGAAGTTGACAGACAATCCCAGCTGAAGTGCGACTTTTTAGAGGAAGGATCGACACATTGCCTTGTTCTCTTAAGCGAATTATAGCTATAATGGCTGGAATAAACAAGTTACCAGTAAATGTGAAGACCTGCTGACAGACGCATTCCTGGAAGATTACTTTCTGTGGATTTTGGCAGAGATTTTGCATCGAATGCTAAGATTCTAGATGATGTCGGCACTCAAAGGTGTTATTAAACAACGGAGATACGAGGTGAAAAGTTCCAGTTTTGAAGGACCAGCTAAACACAATAAATCATGGATTGCGTGGTGAGTAGGTAGTTTTTGATAAACATGACTATAACACATACCAAATACTAATATCAAACTTATATTAACCAAGCTATTAAAATATACGGTGGTATCTACATGTGTCAGCTATGTATGCTAAAACTAGCGAATATCAGCATTAATATCATGCTTGTTAATTTCCTGATTTACAGTATATAATACACCGTAACAGGCTAAATTTATTGATATTCAATTGACTGCTGAGATATTGTATTTCTGGACATATCATATAGTGGTCAGTGACTACGATCAGCCACTGGTATTTATGTAACGCTGTTCAATTGTGAAATTACCTATTATACGTACAGAAGAATGTGGTAATTATAATATATTAGTTTCCTTGGATGTCCACACCTAGATGTGGTGGATCACGTGTACAGGTTTTCCTATTCCTTATTCCTGATCGTTCCTATCAAGATGCGTTGAATACGTGACCAGATATTGTTAGTAGGTACTGGTAGTACCTGGTATTCATACCATTCAATACCATTCCCTCCACTGAAAAACGTGATAATTAATTTATCACATTACATATTTCCTGTCAATAATGTACTTCTAATCATCGTGGTATGACAGAGAATTGCGTGTTGTTGAAACACGGGCGATTACTAAATATTGATGTATATTCTCTGTATACGGTGTCGATTATTTGTAATACGTAACCAAGTATATCTAATCAGGCTCATGTAACATGTAACATGTAACATGTATGATGAATGCTAAGCAGAGTGAGAGTGTATCGTACGAATTATGTTACCTGTGTTTGGTCATGTCCACACTGTGTCACAGTCTATGGTGACGGAATACCTGAGTGTGACACGTATACCTCAGACATACACACATGCTTTCATTATAGATACTGCATGCTCGTTGCTTTCATTATCAATGTTGCATGCTCGTTGATTTCATTATCAATGTTGCATGCTTTGTGCTTTTATTATCAATGTTGAATGCTTTGTGCTTTTATTATCAATGTTGCATGCTTTGTGCTTTTATTATCAATGTTGCATGCTTTGTGCTTTTATTATCAATGTTGTATGCTTTGTGCTTTTATGATCAACGTTGCATGCTTTGTGCATGGGGCAGACTCTGTGTGTGTTTTTTTTTTTATTGATTTCCGATCCACACTTAATATAATGACAGAAATATGAGCACACGATTGAAGCTATGAGTTCCGGTGAGAGAAACTAACGTAACGTTGGCAATTATTAGCCGGTGAATGATGGTAAACTCTGACAGAAGAACCGTACATGTATACTAGTACCCTGATAATAGGTTTCCAGTTTCCGTAATTTGTGGCAAGACACGTGATAGAAATGTATGTGTTGTTGTAGAACAAATGTTACTGAATGTGTTGATTTTGCTGTAAAACATGGATCAGAATTCAGTTTCATAACGAGTTATCCAATTTGCGGTTTCGACTAATTGAAATCGCTGATAATCCCAGTACACGTTTTATGTGACGGTTTACTTTAAGTCATTTTACAGAGAAAATTAGCAAACAATTAAAATTTGTATCCACGATAATGTGTCCTTCCGAATTTCGATGTTTCAGAAAATTAATTCTAGAAACTCAACCTCGGAGCTTTTGAAAATATTGGATGCTATGCTAACGTCAATGTTGACGGGTTTCTGTCTGAAGACGTACGTGTTTTCGGTATTGAGCAGCGCAACAGAGTACTAAAACTCGTCACAGCGGTTATTGAACATTACTTCCGTTCTGGCAAATTACCTTACGCATGGGAGTAAGTAGTTAGGAAAAAAAGAGAAACTTGATGGAGTGATCTTTTCAATCCAATTATCTGACGTATTATCAGCGCACGTCATTGTGTAAACAACACTATCGTGCCCTATATTTTCTGTCCTTTAATTTGACTGATCTAACAGACGGTGTGGCAATGGAATAGTCTCCATGTCTTCGTATTGTGCTGGAACATTCTGGTGTGAGTCATCTACACCGCGCACTCGATCTGCAGCGGATAGGCGCTCCTTTCTAACTGTCCTTAACATACGATATGTATATATTACATGCATATACATGTATTTATGTTTTATCCTAACGTAAATGTGTCTGGTGTATTATTCATTCAACGAATGTAGCTGGTGCTTTGGTGACTATTATTTTAAACTCATGCCTAATGGATTTACCCGTAATATAATTGATCAGATTTTGGGGGATTGTTTTCTTGTGGTCATGATTACGACAATGGATGTATCCGGCGGTAGGAGTGTACCCCATGTTCTTCATAGACACCAGAATACCGTCAATATAGAACAGACTTGTATATATTTATTGACTTTCAATAATGTAAGGAATCTGACTATATTTATGTGTGTAGAGATCGTTTTCTATATAACTGTTCCGCATGGACGTGTTGTTATGCCGCTCTGTCGCGTTTCAAGTGTGATGAATACCCATAGTCATAAATTCTTGCCAAAATTACGTCTTTTATAAACTATAACCTTCTCCAAATTGCATCTTCTTAAGGATTCGATGCCCTAGGTTGAATCTTCTTAAGTATATCATCATCAATCTCCAAATTATATTTCCTGATATTACAGGTCATTCTCCTAACTGCATTGGCTCAAGTGCAGCAATTACGATATTGCTTATAACAAAAACAAACAATATTATCTCAATGATCTATGGAATATCAAAGAGGTCAGTATCAATAAACGATAAACAGGGGGTCGATATTTGCGGTCAGTCATTCATCAGCATGGTCAGGCAATACAGGTAAGGGTCATCTGCTCAAATGCTTGACCATTGTATGCTGAATAGTGGTCAGTTTGGAGACGAGGGTTGGAGAAAGAGTTGCAACAAGTAATTCATACAATTTGTAAATGTATTTGAAAGTAGTTTAATACCCAGCTGGAAGGTTTGTCTGTTTTCCATCTGGTTTGTCAATTGGTATTTTTAGACTGCTGTCATATGGAACAGGGTTATACGCCTCTATACCGATTTCGGCTATGCTATCATTATATTCGAGCTAGTATGATGGCCTATCAAAATTCTTCTATCAATATTAATGCATACTTCCTGTAATATGGAATATTTGATTATTTAATATGCCCTCTGAACAACGAGGTGCAGCAAGTTGACAAATGTGGCAAGTGTGTGAGTCGAACAACAAGCTTCCGGGTTCGAATTCCCTACTAGGAAACATTAGAGAGTTGAACATTTGCAGTATACTGTAAAACACTTATATTACGAGTTGCAACAAGTAATTCATACAATTACGTGCTTTACTCACAAAGACATTTTGCGCGAAGAAACATGTGCGTCTTACACAATAACTTATAGTTGTTACGAATTCTGTTCCCACTTTATGCAGACCGCTGCTAGGTCATTTATTATCAGACAGACAGAACAATCTGTTAGCACAAAACATTGGGAACTCACTGTTGGATTAATTGTTACATCTCAGAATAATGTTCCATCATTATTCCAATTCTATAAAAACTTCAATCATTTGATATTCAAAGATTCAAAGATGTGAAAGAAATCTTTGCCAGAATAAGACGTAATTCCTGGCTGAGTGTTGTGCTACTGTTATTCTACTTCAATATAAATGCAAACACGTAAAGAAGTGAACAATCTCATTATCACCAGCTGAAAAGATCAACCGGACCTTTTTCCTATTCCATTTGCATCCAATGTATAAGGACAGGAATGTCGTAGTGCAGTGCTAGTCGTAACTCTCAGCACTGCGGTCGTTTCGTGGAATGGGATCCTAAATGCTTACTGCCTCTTAGTCGTCAGACGAGTGCGCCTGGCAATAGCTGATGGTGTCCTACTTATCCAGTGTCGTTCCAGAACGATTTACTAGCGGTCTGCAAACATTGCTGACGGAACTGAGTCTTTATTTGACCTCGCGTAATTGGGCAAGATAATGCAGCTGGTGTCGTGTTGATTGTAATCATAGACGGAATACGTGCATGTGTATTTCACCAAGCTACTTACACCAATGACAGGTTCGTACCGCTGTTTTCAACAGGGCGCCTTCAATTGGCAATCCCAGAGGGTTTGCTATCATGCAATTCTACTTCGGCATTGTCAACCACTGTTCAAGACGAATACTGCACAATCAATGTGTTTTCAAGCCAACCACGGCGAAATACATCTATTTTCCGAGTCAACAACTGTACGAGTTAATCATAAATAATGATTGCACTTGGATGGATGCAACGACATGTTGTAGCTGTCTCATTCTCGGTCTCGTTAATTGTCCATCAGCCTCCGAGTTAATTGTTTCCGCATGTAGTCATGCTTCAGCAGCTGGTTCCTTCTCTGCTCTTCTCCATGTCTCTATCTCTCTGTGTGTCTGTCTCACACCTCTCTGTGTGACGTTCTATGTGTGTCTCTCTAACACTCTCCCCACCTCTCTCTGTGTATCTCTCTTCCCACATTTGTGTCTCTCTCTCTCTCTCTCTCTCTCTCTCTCTCTCTGTCACTCTCCCCGTCTATGTGTGTGTGTCTCCCTATGTGTGTCTCTCCCCCATCTCATTTAAAGTCAGATAGCATCCTCGTAATAGTAAATTCGTGAAAAGCAATGTCGTCGCGCTTTGCGGGGAACGGATATTCTTTCTCACGAATCGTCTGCTCCGATGATGTTATCCTATACATAAAGTCACTGGAAGACAGCAAAGAGTACTTCAAACATTGCGGTTATTATAGACTATACCAAGGCATGGGTTTCTCTCTCTCTCTCTCACTATCCCTCTCTCTCTCTCATTCACTCAAGCACACACGCACACAGACACACATATACACACACACAAACATTGAGGTTATTATAGACTATACCAAGGCATGGGTTTCAATCTCTCTCTCTCTCTCTCTCTCTCTCTCTCTCTCTGTTTGTCTGTCTCTCTGAGGAATACCGCTATCAATATCCATCTATTTAATATACCGCTGTCAATATACTGCTGTTAAAATTTTATGTTTTCTACAAGATGTTCAAAAATATCACTCTCTGTTTGTCATTGAGATCGTTTTAAATGTCAAAAGAATAACATTAGGTATGGTTTATATATTCGTAAATACCAATTCAAAATTAAATTATTTAACCAGAAATTATGCACCCCGTCCTCTATTATAGGAGTGATAATTGCTACTGTAAGTTGCATAAAAAGGCATATTTTCACCTCGCGCTATAATCGAAGCGGCGCAGGTAACTTTGAATATAACATCAGGTCATATTATGGCCATACGTGGACCATAGTAAGTGTAATGAAATTAGTATTCGTATTAAGAAAAATATCCAGGAAAACGTTAATATTTTAGGCGATAATAGACCGCTAACCAGAAGACAATGGCAGAAATTCTGCTTCATGCATCTTTACCATATAATCGATTCAATAATAAGAAGTCAAAGCATGTTGAAACACATACAATATTTTCTAAGCAAAACATATATTAACAAAATAGGTTTTGTTTGTTGTCGTTTTCATAATTGTATTACAAAATATAGTATTCATTATAACATCAATTACTGCAGATTCGTCTAATTTGCGTTGAAATGTTATTCCGCTGTACACCTTGAAAAGGATTTGTTTTAAAATAGTTTGGCACAAAATGGACTCGTCGGGTTTGTATTAAATCAAGTCTAAAATGCAATTTCGAAAAACATTCCATGAATATTGGTCTTCATCGAGTGAATTATACTTTGGCGTAGATACGGGTATACAGTAAATGACACTTTTCTTTTTCTCAATTCCATTGCGTATCAACTATGCTGGTGGGGGGGGGGGGGGGGGGGGGGGG
>JAUTBT010002076.1:0-10301 GCA_032361225.1 Lepetodrilus schrolli
GTCGCATTTATGTCTAAAAGCTTGAGGTCGCATTAAATTAGTGACGCATTAATTTCCTGATTTACAGTACTTGAAAATATGGTTAGCTAAAACTAGTGTACCGATAAAAGTGGTTCGTGCAACCAGACTTATATTCATAGCGGGTCCCTAAAATGTGACTTACAATCAATGGTAGCTGCAACTGTTCTGACCAACGGGGCCCTGGTATACTGTAAATCACGAAATTAATGCGGACATGATATTAATGCGAATAATGGGACCGGCGTATGGTTGCATTTAATTGGTGGGCATTTATGACTAAAATCTAGATGTCGCATTAAATTAATGATGCATTAAATAAGTGATTTAAAGTATGTTCCTAATAAAGTATAGAGATCAGACTTGGTTGTAGCCAATACAGAACCTTATCAACAAGGAAACTACAGGTGATAAATGGTTACCGGTAACCTCTACGTGAGTATTATAGATGAGTAATACGAATGTGTGACAGTGCATAACATTGTAAATGCTCTACAAACCTGGTTCCATGTACGTGTATGCTCTAAACCTCGCCAGCTAAGCATAGCGATTGGCGAGTCAAGTATCATGTGTAGAGTACACATGCTATTTATCAAGATCCGTTGAGTGATGTCTATTTTCTTTGTCGAACATAGATACCGTATAGCTCAACCCGACTGGAATATTGCTGTAGAAAATGGTATTCTACCTGAGAGCCTGTGCTCTGCCTGGTGATATACCTTGTCGTCGATTACGATGGATAAACCTGTATTTACAATAAATTAGTAACATTCATGCATATAACAATAGAACATGTTTTCCATGCATTTTTGTGAAACGTTTACGGTTGGAAGAGTGGTGGCAGTAACGGTGATACGGTAAATATAAGGTGTTGACCTCATTTGTGGTTGAACAACAACAAAACTAAAAATATCCTAGAGACATGGATCACCATTACTGACAGTAATTATGCCAGCACAGTTAGTAAGTGTACTACTTATATCTACTAAATATGACAGTGTGGGGTTCCAACATTCGGTTTAGTAATCTAGAGATTGGAGTCTAGCCAAACATACTTCAAAAAGAGTTGACATTGGATGTTTCCCAACAACCAGTAGGGTGCAAAATCATACATTACCTCCTTACCGAAAAAAATAGTGGAAATTATATTAGATCTGTATCATTGACGTGTGTTGCTATCCATCGACATGCAATGTATAATTGCTTCATCATAAGTTGGAGTTATAACCCATTCGATTTAAATATACATGTAAATAGAAAACATATGATAGTCTCAATGCTATGAATTTAGACTTGTAATTTGTATTGGCTTATTAAATCACCGGTGTTAATGTGCATTTTATTTTCGTAATTGTGTTCAGCTTCCGTGCAACTCGGCAATTCCCGGTCTACTTCCGAACATCAGGTTGTGTCCCAAGAGGAAGCTGTTCCGAGTGCTTCCGTTTCTCTGCTTCTCCGACTAGTACAGGAATGACTCACACGATTAACCGATTAACATTAACAATAGTTCGTGCCGGGCACACTATCTTTGACTATCAACGAGTCATACAATTAATGAAATCCAAACTTTTCGCCAAGTTCCTATAGAGTCCAACAGTAAATCGCTGTGCAGTTGTTGTGTGACATGCACAATAGATACTATAGTTCTAACAGTACCAAGGGTTTCCTTTTGTCATTCTTTACGGGATTAAATAAGACGCACTATAGAGCCTTCAATATGTGTCACATAAATGTCCTTTGAGTGTAAATTGTTCCACTGGGAGGTGTTAATCGTATTACTGGGACGACTATCAAGATGTCAATACATGGGCAGTGAACTTGGTTGGCTTTCTTACAAATATATATAGGCACACACCTACCATGTAGATTTTATGCTTTGCACTCAGCTCATGATTTTCACTGGACGTGTTCTTCATGCAGTAAAATAATTCAAAATCTACACGCAGCAAAAAGTAAACACATTTGTCAAAACAGAGGTGAAAGCCATGATTTTACTAGCGCATCGCAAATAAATAATCTACCGAATATATTTGAGTCCGTTAATTGTAGCTGATACAGGTTTCCATTAGCTTAAGATACTCGCAGAGGTATACACCATGTGTAATGCATGACTAGTTCGACTACATTGTAGACCGATTCGTACTTCACTTTCATAAAATAGTCCTGTTGTCGTTTAAAGCGAGTAATTACTTGTGACCAACATTAGATTAAAACATTTGCTTTCTGTTTTATTTTATTTTACTATATAAGAGCATGAACATGAATATAAGCTAGTTTTATAGCCGCCATCTTTACATAAGTTGGCTTATTTGGGCATATATGGTATGCAAGTCTTTGATATGCATTACAATTGTATGCGTTGTGGTTATTTTGTTTTCCCTTTTTTCGTTTTCGATGCTCTCTTTGTTCCTTTCTTTTTCTCCGTCTTCTTTCGCTTCTTCTTTGCACAGGGTTCAGGGTCGCTTGCCCCGCCTCCACCCTTCACTTCCGGTGGTCCGGATGTGCTGTGGGACGTGAGTTCTACTGCTGCTTCCTGGACGTCATCGTTGTTGTCAACATCGTTGTCAGATGTAACTCTCTGCTTGTTTTCGTTAACATCTTGACGAGCACAACTAGTATTGGCACCTCGTATGGAGACAGGTCTATTGACAGGCATGATGGTTGATAGCGGTGGTCGTATAGGGTCCAACACTGCAGTGGCCAGTGGTGCCAGTTGGGGCTGACAGTACTTTCTGGTGTCATGGGCCAGCTGCTGCGTGGTCAAGCCCATCATGGTTACTGGGGTTGTATTTACCCGGTATTGGTCATCCTGTGCAATGGGCTTGGACAGCGAATCTGTATGGATCTGTGCATCCAAAGCATATTCTGGCGTGTTTCCTTCTAACATTCTTCTCATAGTATAATCAAATTGGTCATGTTGCGAGAAGCGTTCAGATTGGATTTCTGTTTCACTCACATGTTGTTTTGACGTATCAGAGACATCAAATAAGCCATGTTCCACAGCTTGACTTGTTGGCTGTCCCATAACATCAACTGAGTCTTGGTTGATGGTTCCTCCTATGTCCATATCAATGTCTTGTCCACACCCCTCTACGACTGTCAAGTCGTGTATATTAAACTCATCAACGTATCCAATGTTATGTGGATCTTCAGAATTTACAACCCAGTCAGGAAGCCGTTCGTTCGAGTCTCCGTTGTCTTGCATGAAAATCTTGTCAGCAGTATTGTCCTGACATGCATGCTCTACATAAACATCAGATTCATGATGCAGGTCAAGAGCATGATTCTCTGTGTCAAACATCCCTTCATCTGGAGCTTCATCCAAGATTCCATAAACATTCGTGTCCACGTTTGACACTTTGTCTGCAGATCCACGTATTTCATTGGTTGGTGAGCTCAGCTTCCTCCTAATGTAATTCCGTTCCATTGTTTCGTCAGCAATTTCCATGACTGTTGCAGGTAGACACTGGAGGCTGTGTCCTTTACCAGTATTGTGACCTAGTGCTTCATAAGGACTATTGCTGTCTGAAACTCCTATAGAATGTATTAATTAGCAAATTCTTGCACATTGTGACCTAGTGCTTCATAAGGACTATTTCTGTCTGAAACTCCTATAGAATGTATTAATTAGCAAATTCTTGTACATTCAAATTGTTATTAAAAGCAGATACACACTACGTCTATGTTATAGTCATAGTTATATTCACTTGAATTGATACTATACATACCTGGTTCACATCCGAGCGGATCTCTTCGTTCTGGTTCCACCATGTTTTGTTTCTTTCTGGAGATAAATGTTATTACTTTACATTAATGAGAGTTGCATAGGAAAATTGCATAGACAGGTTTTTGTTTTATTCTGTAGAATTGGTTATCACTGGGGATGTACCTCCGAAATCTTCTGCCCAAGTATTCTTCACAGATTTGTAAGCAATAATTGACGGGACGAGAGTGAGAACAGGAATGTTATTTAATTACACAAAATAAACACTCTTGGCGACATTCACTATTATTTGGCGTTCATAATTTAATATAATGATCGAATTCTAAACATTATTTTCAGTATAGTAATAATGTATAGTGGTATTGATAGTACCTTCAATATAACTGATCAAATATTATATGGCAGCTCCATTGAGCTGTTATCTGCTACGCGAACAATAATATAATAAAGTTCATTAATACCTATGCTTTGAGGAGAAATAGAGAAATCCAAGCAGTCCAAGCAAGGATGCTCCGAGGACTGATATGACAATAATATAGGCGAGTTCTTCTCTACGTTCCCGTGGAGGGCATGCTTAATAGGTAAAAACATAAACAATAGTAATTGATACAGCCATAAAGTGTAAGTAGGTATGATATATGATAGTGTAGTGACCCAAACAAATCAAATTGGCAATTTATATGATGACATTTCGAATTGTCGTGTTCATGTTGAGATGTACTCACGACATTTCGATGAAAACGTTATGAGATCATATGACAAAACGTTGTGCAATAAATGCATGTAATACGATATATCACATTGGAGATAGGTATACAATACTTCTTCATTAATCTATTTTCAAGATTTTAAACAGCTACTACGAAGGGATAACCGTCCCGGGGCCCCGAAATCAATGTTCGTGATTTTTCTGATACGATTCTTATATGATGCACTGTATGTACCGTGGCATTACAGTTATCATCAGTCCGTCAGTACCAGCCGGTACTCGCAAGTTTACTACAACACTCAGCACTACGACGTTGCGGGTTTCCTCCTGCCCTAAACTGACGTTGTGATATGAGTGAACGAAGATTGAAAGCGGAGCTAAACCCCAATTCAAACAATAATAAACAAATCAAATCAACAATGGGATAAATGACAATTGCATGATAGGATAAACTGGTTTATTTTACAAATATGCCATACCATATTTACTGCTCTTGGCTGTTCTCGCGCTGTGTGTCAAGAGCATAGACGTTGAATACGCTGTCGTCGATGTCGTCGATGTTGGGATACCAACGTGCGTCGTTAAAGGAATTAATACAGTGGGCAGTATCGGACAAGGTGTGGTTGACACAGGGGTTGATGTTCGTGTTGATGCCACTGTTGACGTTAGTGTTGTTGGCATACTTGTAGTTAATGTCGTCCAAGTAGAAGTAGATGTTGTTGATAATGATTTCTCCTCCCGTAGTGTAGTGTTCACTACGATATAGGCAACAGCCTTATGACTGGAGTTGACTAGAGTAGCTGTTATCTTACTAACGGTTGGTATAGCAACATCACTTTCCGTCATTTCATGGTCTAGTAATACGAGTTGTAAAGCATGATCGTCTGTTATTCGCACATTAAACGCTCCTGTTCCGGGCATGTCTAATGAGATAGTTGCAGAATAATACTTATCTGGTATAATGACGTGAATAGTAGTTAAAACATTGTTAGAGTCTCCCTGCAGTGGATAGTTCAGGAAGTACACAGTCTTGTCGAATTTTATTAAATCTTGTTCTTGTGTATGCGTAGTTGGTGTACTTTCAATTTTAATGCTCAACTTCCCCTTTATGGTGTAGCTACCTTTTCTTGCCGTCACATTGACAGTGTACGATGACTTAGATAGTTCAGCTCGCGTCGTCAGTTGGCCAGTATGATTGTTGAGATAAAAATCTATAATAATAATAGATTTGCAGTAATGTTTTCGACCATTCTCTCTATCATTGTGATATATTCTATCATCCTATGAGGTCTTCAGACACTGTTAACAAAGTATGATTACTCTAATGCTACAGAGTCCAAAACACATGTGTCAGGTAATTAATATTGAATCATGAATATTGTAAAAATATTTTGAAAGAGTATTAATGGTTATTGTTTCTGTTTGTATCAACTGGTTAATAATGTACCTAAATTGTCTACGGACTCCAATGCATAGAAAACTGTTTCTCCTGCATCGTCATCATCAACATGGAACACACTAACTATTGACCCGATGGGACTTGAACTCGGAATGACGACTTCAGGAAAGTTGCCCTTCTCGTCAATTAATGGCGATATCCACTGAGGTTTGTATTCATCTCGTGGCAGTATCTGTCGCATCAGATGTATCTTCACAGCATGTATTACAAGTCACAGATAGGTGTTTAAGTGTCAATATATATGCATTAAGAGAAATATATATTTATTGCGGAAAACCTGTTTAAGAATATTTGCAATCTTTTTTACTTTTTATGTTTTATTTTGGCATTGAACACTGGCAGTATATATTGTAAAGGATGTTCAATGCCTTTTTCTATTTTCCACAAAATAATATTAAACGGTATTCAATGGGTTAAAGAATAGCATATTATTTGCATTTCATACACTCATTATCTTATTCACTTCCGTTTTCCTTATCGTTCCACTAGATCAGGCTCATATATGTGTGGGTACTACTAGTATATAAACTGAGACCGCGAGCAATGAGCACATGACATTGGCAGTACCTGTATGATGATGGTAGCGATCCCTGTACGAACTGGTCCGGACTCGGACTGATCGACAGCCTGTACCTGCACGACCTCCACGTGTGTTGGTGAAGTCTCGTAGTCCAGCTCTGCAGACCTGATATACAGCGAGAATCCATCCATGTAGAAACTAGAGGCAGACTGGCCTTTCAATATACTGAGGCTGAACTTGCCGTTTTTACCTTCATCCTTGTCCGTACACTTGAGAGTAGCCAACAGTGTGTCTGAAGACAACCAAGTATATTTATTACTACTGAGCAAAACACGCATAGCACTTAATTACCAATACGATTACATTATTTAAATGGTTTTGAAAATTAAAAGCATTTACCTGATGTCATATTTTCTACAGTGTTGACTTTGTACACATTCTGCTCGAATGTTGGAGTGTTGTCATTGATGTCCTTGATATGGACGGTGACGTCGACGACTGCTTCGTTAGATGCTAGGTCGGTGACTGTTAGTGACATGTGAGTACTCAGGAGTGAAGTATCCATTGCTTCCCTGTCAATCCGCTTTATTATCTTCACCTTTCCGTTTGATAGAGCAAACAGCACGTCACTCATGGTACCTACATGGAAACCAAATGATAATAATAATAATAGTAGTAGTAGTAGTAGTAGTAGTAGTAGTAGTAGTAGTAGTAGTAGTAGAGTTGTAGTAGTAGTAGTAGTAGTAGTAGTAGTAGTAGTAGTAGTAGTAAGCCCAACAGTGTGTCGATCAATGGACATTCATGCAAACTAAATAATAATAATAGTGCAACGTTCACAATGATAGTTCTCTGTGTGAATATGTGGACCTTGTCATTCCCACGTTACGTGGGCTTTTTTCACCTTGTTTATATACTGAGAGTCAAAACAAACTCGCCACAAGGAAGATTATTTAACAAATTGACAAAGTAAAATGAATTTTTTGTTATTGAGTATATGATGCACTTTAATATAAACAACATTTCAATATAAAATTTGAAAAGTATTGTTTATTTTAAGAGTTGTCTTTTTTGGTATTTCATTGTTCGCATTATTTAGGTGTCTCCTCTCTTAGAAATACCTTCCGAATTGCAGTGCTTACACCAAGATATCTGTTGGCAACATGGCCCAGTTTCTGTTAATACCGTGCGCCGTTTAAGGGTTTCGGGGCTCAGACCATGACGTCCCAATATTTGACGGTTTGACCAATTTTTACTCCACGACAACGTCAACTCAGGCTGATGGTCATGTTATAGTGTCGAATAGCCCTCACGAACGTAGTTGAGAGTTTCTTTTGGTTGTCAGTATATAGTCAACTGCGCTTTAGGTCATGTAGTCTAGATATGTAGGCTACAAGTGCACGAGCATATGCATAATCATTAAACGTCGAATGAATGTTTTATCATGATCAAGTTGTCGCTATGAATATCATTGTACAAACCGTCTCTCTAAAAAGCAGCCTGGAATGAACGGTAATTTGGAACATGTGTAATGTATACTACTACTACTACGACTACTACGACTACTACTACTACTACTATTACTCCTACTACTAACAATGATAAGAAGAAGAAGAAGAAGAAGAAGAAGAAGAAGAAGAAAAGAAGAAGAAGAAGAAGAAAAAGAAGAAGAAGAAGAAGAAAACATTATTAATTCATTAATTAGTTTAAATGACAGAATTCGGGAGTCTAAATTAGTGTGTATTTAGAAAGAAATGACCTATGACAGGCGTTGGTACCTTCAATCCTATACGATAGCCGATCGGTTTGATCCGCATCCGTTACTAGGAGATTCCAGCCAATGACCGTTCCTATAGGCATTTCTTCAGGGATCACTAAGACACCAGTACTGGTAACTTTGGGACTTTCATCGATGACGTCGGTTACGGTGACTACCATGGACGTTGAAATACCAACGTTTGTCCTGTGGAATTACGAGGGCTTGTTTTTCAGGATTTCAATTGTTTGTATTTTAAACATTATTTGCTTTTGTATTTATTTGTATTTTATATTTAAAACATAATGTATAGTTTAAGGGCCTATCGTATTTTCTGTTGAGCTTCAATATAGAATATAATATGACAATGCTTATTTGGTTTCTAGACTTTATAAATTATTTTTACTAACACGCTATGCTACAATATGCATGGACGTTTAGTATGCTTCTAATGCATGCATACGAAAACAGGTTAGTCAGTACTGAGTACATGATTACCCAATTGCCAAAGTATGAAACTGTTTGTCCTCATAGTCCAGCTGCTTGGCTAGTGATATAGTGTTTCCGTCAACGGAGAAGAACGGTGCAGACCTTCCTGATAACGAAAACTGAATGTCGTTGGTTGTTGGTTGGATAATAATATCTAGGACTGTGTGTCCAACTAGAGCTGCTTCACTGACTTCCACCGTGGTCCCACCTCCAGGAACCGGCGTGAAGAACGTTATTGGAGTCTCCGCTGAGGAGGCAGAAAGCGAACGTTGTAAGATACTATTACCAATGAAGTAGCTAGCGATGAGGATGCCTATTTAGGGGTGAGGATAATGTAGCTTATAGAGGGGGGGGGATATATACATGAACCTTAGGGTCAGTTGCAAATAATATGGCTCAGATAAATGTTGTGATATTATTCATGCCAGTTAACTATTATAATTCATTGCTATTTGCTTTAAATTTCAGGGAAAGATGTTCAGGTATTACAATTCAGGTAAGGAATAACAATGTCCTTAAGTTATTACAATTCAGGGCTCGTTTAAATGGGTATCCCTGTCTTCATGAATTTGCTAACTTGTGAATCTCCTTATTAAGGCCTTAACCGTAACATAAAAATGTTCGTGTTGTAGTGTAGTCTTAATCACCCAAGATCTACCTTGCGTAAATTCCCATTCCGCCATTTCTGTAGACGTAACCAGCGAGACGTAGCCCTCATACGCTGCCCTTGATCCCTGTAGGGTCACTAGCGTGTCCACCCCGACCGATGTCCCTCGTCCAGCCTCGAATGATCCCTTCTTACTCCATCTAATCCAAAAGTGTGTCCACTTGGTACAGTTTAACACCTGATGCCAAGTCACGTTTTTATTCTGGCAACTGAAACAACTGTCCATGACGACCACATTCTGGTTCTTATTTCTTCCCAACATCAACAGGAAATACGTTCCCGATGTGTTTGTGATAGAGGCCGAGTTGGAAATGACAATAATAGCATTTAAACATGCTTTGACTGAAAATACCAGCGATGTCTTGTCCGCAATGACAACGCCTCTTTCGGCAATGTTACTGAAGATTCTTGTACCATTAGTTGCAATCTGGACTTTTCCTGAAACAAAATCAACCAAAGTATAATGCATGGATGTATTGTACATAGATGATTGTACCAATAGACGAGGTTGGGAGTGTAGCTGGACCATGCTGCGTGGTCAAGTCTCGACCAGCATTCCAGTGAGTTTGTTCCATGCATTTGAGGTGGGATCATTTATCAAACGACACACTCTTCGACAATATGTGCGTGAATATGCTATCATGTACGTTTCCTTTCCGTAGGATAATCATAGATTTAAATTGCAGGCAATATACCGTACATGATAAATAAATTTAACATTTCCGTACTTAATGATCAGCACGGAACTTCAAGATTATGGTTCACCACGCGGTAACTCTCTCTATTCAGAACGTGGGCGATCGGGAAGGATAAGATATATCAAGAGCATGTATGTATATATGTATGTATGTATGTATGTATGTATGTATGTATGTATGTATGTATATATGTATGTGTGTGTGTGTGTGTGTGTGTGTGTGTGTGTGTGTGTGTGTGTGTGTGTGTGTGTGTGTGTGTGTGTG
>JAUTBT010002077.1:0-10301 GCA_032361225.1 Lepetodrilus schrolli
TGTTTTTTTCCCGGACGTACCTTTCATTATTTTCCATAATGCGTATGAATTAAATGCGACCATAAGCCAATCGCGTTGTTCGCATTAATATCCTGCTCGCATTAATTTCCTGATTTACAGTAATGATTAATGACCAAGTCTCCCGAGTCACTTTACACACACAAAGATCGTAGCGCTACGAAATACGTAACTCGTTACATAATACGTAACATGTGTAGGCTTATACGTAGGGCTGTAGTATCCTTCTTTTACAAAAGGACGGTACCGGTAGTTCCGTGCGTAATGGGTCGTAAGCGTATTTAGGCTTGAGGAATCTGTTGCCAATCAGATCTTCCTCCAATGCATCTAAAAATTTTGAAGAGTACATGGAATCTATAGAAGTTTGGAAATTCTTCGTTTTTAAAATAAAATTAATTCATTTGGTTGAGTATGTGAACGAACTCGTATAATAGAGCTGCATGGTACCAACAAAATTTATTAGTAGCAGTCGTCTTTCCAACGAATGCAAGTAATGACGTATCACCTATATTCGTCAGAAACAACACACGTCCGGTAAATGCGTAGAACTGTCCCGTGTATATGCATGGGTCACATGCTTTGCATAGACGATCCGTGCAAGATATGCTGTTTGCAGTTGATATTTTCTTCTAAATTGTACACGTCATGTCAAAATGACTTGATTCACTCAATATATTTTGGTAGGTTGGATACGTGAATAAAAAGTGAAAATCTTAGGTTTGAACATGCTTTTTCTACTTTGGTTTGTTTCTGTATTATTGTTTTAGGCATACGATCACGATTTTTATCGCACTATAAAACAATAATAAAATAAAATATGAAACTATTGAAAAGCAGTGCCAGTTTGATATACGGAAAATGTAGCTTGTTGCCCAATATCCTTGTGCATATCAATCAAATGTACATACTTTCAGGTAAAATGCGTTTGGTCATGAAATATGTCAACAAACCGTGATTGTATTCCTTTTAGAGTCTGTAAATAGATTTAGAATTTGTTAAGGATATATATGTTTGAAATCATTCAAAACAAATGAATGTGTGTTCATCTAAGCGAGACATTAGGCGTTAATTCACATCGACAGGGTGACTTTAGTATTTTTCAGAGTTTACATAAATTAGGTTACAGAACAATTTCTTTTTTTTGGCCCCAGAGGAACTTATTATTGCCCTCACATCCCTCTTTCCACGCACTGTTGCTAAAATCTTGAATCACTTGGCTATAACTATGCGTTATCGTTCTAACAGTGTGTTCGTTGACTATTAGCTTTCTTCTCTGTTGGTTTAGTGTTGCTTGATCATATCGTATTTGCAAGATATAAGCTATCGTCTTACAAAGTAGATTCTTACTTCCAAACATGCCTGCCCTCGCGTGCATGGTGATGCGACTATGGCTTCGGGCGCAATATTTCGGGGGGGGTGGGGGGGGACAGACAGATGTGAGTGGGAGAGAGAGAAAAAGAGAGAGAGAGATATGCTCATATATACGTATCCTCCGTTTAGATAAAAACGAACCCCCTTGGGGAATGATAATGCTATATATAATATAAATTTATATTTAAAGCTACGGTCACACCTCCCACTCATTTTACAATCTTGGGGAAGAAGATGGCGTGCTGTAAATTATACATGTAAATTTTTTAATACTCCTATTTAGTCATGTAGGAACTTTATACTATATTTAATTTATAAGTATGGCCATAGAGATAGAAATCAAATGGGAAACAGTTAAAATAAATAGTTTCATCAATTCTATCTTCGGATAATCATATTTAATGCTTGATTATTCAAACACGTATTTCTTACAGTATATTACTGGTATCCTTCATACAATGCAAAACACAGTCTAGCGCCGCATTGGTCTTGACAGATATTATATTGATCAATGCTCTACCGTTATGGTTTAAATTTGATCCCACAAATATTGGTGAAACGATGGGAGTTTACCGATACTGTATATATGGCTACTTCACCAAGAATACTACACTGTAGCACGAACCCATCTTCGATACCAGACTGCGTGACCTCTTTCATACACTACGTGATTATTGAGGCACTAGGTCTATGTGTTAGAGGATAGTACGGACCATATCAAACTATAGTATCTGTCTTTACGAACAAAGTACTTCATATAAAGATAGCAAGTATGGATGGAACAAGAGTATCACGAGAATTTGTTTAATGCATTTTTCACATGTTTGGTCTTCTGTTTCTTTGATTGTATAGTGTGTGTTGGCGGTTCAGAAGAAAACCATCCGGATATCATTGGTACAGATATATTAAATAAATTAATCGACGCCTTTGTCAATGTACGTGTACGAGTTCCCCCTAACGTTTGTGTACACTATCTCATAAATTACTGCTAAATAATTACCTTAGCACACTTGAAGTTAAGGTTCAACGAAGCATTAAATTCTGAATTTTAATTTCCTGTTTGTATTCTTCTGAATTTGTTGAGGCGGAACTAAGCGAGAGGTCTAGTAATGTGTCCAAGACTGACGTCAGCAGCTAGAGATTGGCTAGCTTGACTGCCACCTTCTCATATGTGGCAGTGAGCGTGACTGGGACGGGGAAGCCAGTCTTAATCAGCTAACTTGAACATGTCTCGAGTTTTCCGGCTGTCAATCAGCACGGTAAGTGTAGCGCATCAAATTGTCAACTACTTCCGGTTCAGGAAATAATCACTTCTGGTGTCTAGTGTATCACTTCTTTCTAGTGTTTCTCACATAATATACTCTAAGTCTGCTGGTTCTAGAATACAATAATATTTCATCTGGTTTCTGGACTAAAAACGTAACGAAAGTGAATTTTAAATGCATAAAGTATGGTATCAACTAGCTGCTGTTTCATACCTCTGTGTTACATAGAACTACGAAAGTGCAGATAGGTATCAACTTGAGGTGACATGCTAATACATTGGAAATTTCTCATGCTTGCTGTAGAAACAGCTCTAGCTAACGCGTTTTAAACATACAGAGATGGTTCTTTGTATCTGCCCTTGTTTGTGATAATATATCCATGCGATTTTATTGTTGTACACAGATGAGACGAAAATAGAATGTGTCTGTCTGCACAAGAGCGGTCACCATCCCTATCATAGAGTACTCTTGTACTTGTGAGTTTGTGCAATAATGGTCTAAACCATTGATTTACAATTTTTAATCTCGGTCCCTTTGATGGTGTACGTGCGTACATGCGTGTGTGAGGAGTGTTAGGCAGGGGTTTGTGGCGTTGGGGATGTATTATATTCAACTGTGCTGCACAGATTATGTGTTGTGAACACCAAGTACCTTTAGTGGTTCACTTTCAGCTGACTATGAGTATAATAAGTAAAAAGTTATTTAATTATCTCACTAATTATGTCCGTGTGTATTTTACTTTTACCTTTCCTCCGTCGTCGCTGTCGAGCTGCTACCGGGAAGGTGCCGATAATTAAACCTGCAGTTTTGCTGCCCGGCCGCGTTCGTAAATTGGCTGGCCAGATAGCATCTCACAGTCTCATATACTAGCATTCCTCACATCGAGAGAGCAGAAGAAAAACACGTACTATCATACATGTAGGTTCCGACACTGGAAATAGTTAACTCTTTAACATATAATTATTTTCAGAATTATGCTCATGTTTGAACCTTTACGGGACATTCTCTGAGAACATGTGTCAGTTTGACTGAGCTAATGTTAAATATAAAACTATACGTACATGATTATATATAGTATACATGTACGTACTCACCTTTGGTAATATTGCATATTCATATATTGTACATCAACGTGCCATTTGCTAGGTGGTACCTTTAAAATATTGATTTATTTTTGAAAATTATTATTTTGTTTTACACACTAAACATTGTTACTAGACTGATATGTTGTCTTAATGGATGTGTACATCTTGCATAACAAGTTAAAAATCACAGTTTCAGTTTGAATGAGTGTCAGTTAACATTTAATGCACGTTATTTAATCATTAACAAATAAGCTGATCTTGATTTATTTCAATGGAGATTTTAAATATAGCAATTATACGTTTATCAGGAGCAATGGGAAACCAAGGAACAAAGTAGTTTGTATGGATTTCCCATTTTCTAAGATAAGCCCTAAAATGGAGTTTATTTGAAATGCTGGGAACTGGTACAATTATAGGATTAAATATTTAGTGTATAACCGACGGAGCCAATTATTTCAGTTACAGAGGTAATATCCTAATAATACACTACTGGTAGGATCATCAGAGAGGTTATAGGTTATCACAATTTAATGAGGTTGCAGACAGGTCTGGTTGTTCCTTGCCCTCATCGGGTCCTAATTTTATGACCTGTGACACTAAACCACACAGCTTCCTTTGTGTATTGCCCCGGGGGTGTGAGGTAGGGGGTCAGTTAATCACACGTGACTCTCCGATCGTCCAGCAATCGTTGGCCGTACGCCTGGACGTATAGTAAATGTTGACGATTAATTACGATTATGAGTTTATTATATTGTGATTACATATTAGATGAAGAGCCTGTCAATTTGAGGAAATAGTAAAGGCATACAATCACAAACAGTTAACCTATGTAGTGATCTCTCGAAGTTTTACCTGAAAATATATGCATTTGATTTGACTACACAAGTGCTTTACACACCCAACTACTTCTTCCTCATGTTCCACTGGTTATCAAGACTTTTAATGTTTATTGAATTATATGACCGTTACTATAAATGGCGGCAGATCACTAAATGAAACCAGTCTGCCGAAATCAGCTAAGCTGGAAGGCGACTGTCAAAACAGTAAACCCCACCACTAAATGAAACCAAAACAAGGGACACGTTAGGTGTATCCCATTTACACTGAGTCGCAACACCTCGCGTTATTACGTTATTGCATTAACTTATAGGTAAAATGAAATACGAGCATATGCAGGTTACATTACCGGAAATGTTTTAATGGAGATTCAAGCAAAATTCCAAATAGGAGGGTTGCAGTGGAATGTTCTCTACCATGCAGATTTTATGAGGTACAAACATGATTTTATTATGTCAAGTGAATGTACGTTGCAGTCCAAAACTAGCAACAAAATCTGTGATTGTATGCCATTAAGAAACGAACACTTACATATCAATTTTCATCTCCGTAATTTCGCATTAGGAAGTCATCAATGGTAGATTACATGCAAAACCTGGGTTTGTTGACCTGGCCATGGCATCCGGTTGTGATGGACTTGAATTAGTGACCTGGTTCCAAATCAATACATCATGACTCGCCCACTACATCTGTAAGGTGTCGATATCTGCATTTATTTGATTGTAACTGTCCAACAGATTACTAACTTTTACATTATATTTTAGCAAATATTTTACTTTTTCCACCTGAATATCATCCGTTCGTGTTATAATAGTTTTGTTGTTGTTTGTTTGTTTGTTTTTAATTGGGGTTTAGAGCTGCTTTCAATATTCTGTTGTAAAATTCATGGATGCATTGATGTAGATATCAAGCATAGTACACAATATAAGTATCTCCAGAACTACTTAAATATGTTAAGTGTCGCGTTATCAATATTAATACATGATAATCTTTCCCATAGGACAAGTTACAAAGCAAACACGTTTTATCTACTAGATGAGTGTTCATGCAAACATGTCCCTCAGCTTTCCTCAGCAGTTTACATCAGGGGGGTCTGTCCGTTCATCTGCGTCCTTTTCTCAACGGCAAGAGCCTCCACGGCTATAAAATGCTTGGCCGTCGTATCAGCATTTCCAAAACGTCCATGCCTGGTCTCTCCGAGATCGTGACACACAGATTGCATGTTCATCCACGACGTGTCACTCCATCCTGATACAATAATACCCAATCGTTCTCATCCGTGTCCGCTGATAACCCCGATATATAACGAGCCCATTTCACGTCTGCCCTTGCGAGCAGCATCAAAGAACAGCACCTCCTGTAGCTTGTCAACTTGTTCTGAATTGAAGACGTGCATGAGGGTGTTCTCCCTTGATATATAACTGTTCACGCGATATGTATCGTGTAGCAACCTGGGTATCGTTTCATGAAACTCTCGTATCCTCTAAGACACCATAGAAATGCCGTATCTATCTGATCACTGGATACGAGAATGCTATAGTCTCTTTTCGGCTACGAGAGCTTGATGAAACGAGACGTACATGAGGTTTTTCCGTATTATGATGAGCAGTTTTCCTTGCGGTATGGATCGTGTATACCGATAGCATCTGGTTGTATACATATTGCATGTTATCGTGTTACATATCTTTGTCTGGATACTAGCGACGGAGAAGGGTACGTTACTGAAGGACAATCAAAAGCAAAATAAAATCCAGGGCATTCCTGTACAAAACGGCGTAACTCTAAGGTGACGTAAACTCCAACCTTAGTAATGGTGTAGTCTCTGGCTAAGATTGGAGATAAGGTTGAAGTTATGCCGTTTTGTACAGGAGTCTCCTGGAGGTCGCCAAACAACCCATGTCCAAGTGAAGGGGATTTTGTCGAGGTCGTGGACCCTCTCAAGAGAGTGCTTCACGTCCGGAACACTTCGGCATTCAAGATGTGCGAGATTTATTGCACGCATGCCTTTATCTCTTACTGACTTCGAGATGACAGCTTAAATACTTGGTGTGGTTAGATAATCACGTATATAGAACAACTCCCAACATATGGCAACAGCTAGACTGTACACAGATGACGAATGGCATGTGGATTGCTGTGCAGTGTCTGCGGTCCGTGTTCGATTCTGACAACACCAACTGATCCAATTAAGATTCTTTTCATTTCATTAATTGAAATTTCCTTTTCAATTTGCGTACTAATTTGCATTCATATCTAAAAAGAAGTATTCATTAAAATAAAATCATCTTAAGTATTGATACTTACGGACACCCAAAGGCACACATACACCAAAACAAAACACACACACATACACGCACGCACACAAAGAGAGACATATATATATACACACACACACACACACACACACACACACGTATATGTACCATCTTGAGAGAATTAAGAATAGATTATTTGTATATTTAGTTATCATATATAATATATTTTATCATAGCTTAACCAAATATAGATCTGAGTTTCGAGGATGCTTCAACAGGTCAATTGGGCATTTGAGTTCAAAGGGCATTGCCCATTATATACAACATGGCCAATGTTTAAAGGTCCACTGTACATAGCTATCCATCAATTGCACATCCGTATCCACCGTCTCGTCGTCCTATCATTGCAAGACTCATGAAGAAGTCCCAGAACGTCAGTTCTTTGAACTGGTGAATGTAGTGGACGTGCTGGTAAAAGAAAAAACACATCCTAGATCACCGAGACGAACGCTAGCTCTAAAAGGAATGTACTCCAATACATTCTTGGACGTGTGAGAGTAGTTAGATAGTATAACCTATATAGCAATCTAAAAATAATTATTTAATTCGTTTTTTTCTTCTGTAATTTACTTCACTCTGAAGGTCATGGTCGCTTTAATTTTGACTTTGTCTGAGCGATATCCATGGCAACACATTAATGTAAATCTCCCAGACAAACAAGGGAGACGCGTTGCCAGACCAGACGATAAAAGAAATCATATGTTATGTACCTTATGCTTGTTGAATGGGAATGTGACTACATGGAATATTTAAGATGCCGAAGTTTAGTGGGTGATGTCAAGCAGATGTATGTGTTAGGGCTGTAAGGGGTGGTGCTTTGGGGATTGTCTGTGCACGTGTGTGTACATGGGTGGTTGATTTAAGGGGCGGGCCGTGATGGGGTGGGTGGTGGAACAGAGATGACAGGGTAGTTATTTACAGTATCTTCTCATGATACAAAAACTAAATTTAGTTGCCTATGATCAGATGATTGTCAATTATTCAATAAAAAGGTACAATAATCAAAAAACTAAATAGCTATTCATTTGTAATGAAAAAGTATTATAGTATATAACCTAAACAAGTTTTTATAAGGACCTGCTAATACTTGGTAAACACGCAGACCTGATTTATTTAAATACTATTTTAATGTTACATTATAATTGTATGTAATATAAAGCATCGATAGTATATACTAGAATTATATATGTGACATTAAAATGCCATAGTAATTATTCATGGTCCTGTGGTCGACTTTGGACACAAATGCACAATGCATTCATTACATACTCAGCTAATATTAACACACATCAGCATCAGGCCGAATGTACTCGCAGTGAAACTGAAATAGTGATGATGTTTGGTACTACTATACCGTAACTAACAACCTGTCTTACTAGTGGCATTCTTTATCACGTTCTGATGTTATCACAGCACTTTGACGGAACAGCACCAATGGTTTCCTATGATTGGCCGCGTTTTATGTCGGGGTAGAGGTCACCCAGGTCATATTAATTTGACCTCACAGATGTTTGGTAAAAATATGTGAATGGGAAGAAAATAGATCCGAACTGAATGCTCCGTATGCAATCTTGATTCCGTCCAATTATATAGCGTTATCTCGATATTACATCACAGCAAAGCAGACGTATCGGAATAGTCACGTGCGTGAGGTCACAGGGTCAATTGGATGCATTTAGCAGACGTGTACGATATCATTGGACACATACTTGTTATGCTTGTCATATATTGTTGTGCACTGCACAAAATGCTGTTCTACATTGTTGAGATGATAGGTGTGTGATTTCGGTGGGCTTAGGCCGTTTTCTGCGATATTGTCGCTATTTTGTTTACGGTGGGTGAAGACCGTTCTAAGATGGCAATCTTTCAATATTGTAACCAAATGTGTTCCTGCCTTTGAACGAGTTGTCCCCTGTTGCTACTAGACGACCAGAGAATCCAGATACAGGCAAACTAGAACCAATTTACCTCTAGTCAGAACATGCAGGGAAAGGTCCAGGAAGCTCAAGTAGATGCATATTATAGACAATATGGCCAGCTAGGTAGAAGATGTAGAACCAATATGAATTAACGACATGATATTAAAGACGTATTTATAGCAAATGTTTATCAACATGTTAATCTAAAGACACAGATCAAAAGTAAAACAAAGTGAACATTTTCATGTCCTATTTTCAACATCCCAAATATGAGGAAATATCCCTTTAATTAAAAAAAACTAAAGAAGCAAAGGTTCCGAACATAGTTCTTTAGAGAAAGATCACTGTAAAAAAATTAATCTTCTGAATTGATTCTCATTTATCACCCACACAGACATGCAGGGAAACAAAACAGCAATTAGACCAATCTATCTCTGTAGACCTATACACCAATCTGGAGGGCTCCACCAGTATTGAAGTCAGTCTGCATAACTCATTCAGATTCCAATAGGACTATAAACTTGTCTGTTAGTTGTCTAAACCATGGTATGGCTCCTCTTTAACTTCCACCTTGTTCCACATTACTGTGAAACACTTTAAAACATTGTGCCTGGTGTATGTTTCTTTTTCTCTTCTTTTTCTCATGTTTATACTTTTCGTGTTTGTGCACATATGTCAACACAATGATACGTTTTATTCTACAGGTAATGTGGGCCTAGAAACTTTTTGTGGGTGTTTGGAAGAAAGCTAGTGCCAAGTCATCCTTGCACCCCAAGTCTTTTAAACATTGTCCTAGAAAGATTTATTAATGGCATGCATTTGGAGTTTTAATGCTATTTGTAATTATATTACTAGGAATTATGTTTTATCTTTAACCCTCTCCCTGCTGGATTAGGCAAAAGCACTTCTCATTAGGGCATCTCCGGTTGCCTTCAGCAGGGAGAGAGTTAATTCAACTTCCCATGGTTTTAATACGGTGCCATTTGGCATTTACATGTATATAATTTGTTAATCACTGCAGTTATCTTGTACCCATTTCTGATAATTAAATATTTGATAATGAGGTACATTTACAATGTATAAATTATGAAATAAAGGAAGTTATAAATATTGTTTGCATTTGTGTCAGAGAAAGATGAAATTGTAGTATACGCACCAGTAGGTTGAGACAGACAATTTAGTGCACATTGATTCCTTGATTGTGGTAATAATGTAAGCAAACACAGAGCAGCAGCATATTGGTTTATAGATACTTTAAGATTGAATTATGTTTTCTTCTCATTATTATTATTATTATTATATTTTTTATTTCATTATTATTATTAATATAAAATTTAATATAATGCATATCACTTCAAGGTAATTTCTCTTACTTAAATCCATTAAGTACATGCTTTTCAAACTGTATATATAGTACAGTCAATGTCTAAAATCAGGCAATGTGTCAAATGTATTAAATTTTCAGTGAATTTCAATTAATTCAAGCAATGT
>JAUTBT010002078.1:0-28510 GCA_032361225.1 Lepetodrilus schrolli
TATATATATACCAACACTCTTTGGTTTGCTTCGTGAAACTACGCTACACGATAACTTCAAATGGCCCATGTTGTCAATTATGCCTAGAAACATGACATATTCTACAAACGTCCTTGAGATCGATTGTATGGAGAAATGCCATTGTTAAACAACTTTTGGTGAAATTGCAACGTATTCTAGTTCAAGCTGGATTAGAACTCAGGGCCTAAGGTCTACACTTTCTCCACTGATGTCTGCTTCCATATATTACAGAGATTCCTGTTTTCCTATATCCATGCCCCGGAGGGACAGACGCTTCCAACGGTCCTGTCTGCATTTTGCCCGTTCTATACAAGTTAATAACGCCTATTGTGAAGGAGGTAATACTTGTTCTTGACTGTGAGGTGCGTAGATACTATTAGGCCACATGGTCCGTGCCTGCAGATAATTTTGTGTTTAGAAATTAAAGCAAATTCAGGACTGTACCTTTCCCGCGGTCCCCCTTAGTTAGATAAGATAAGATAAGATAATCCTTTATTGCCAAGAAGGGAATTCTGTTTACATCACAGAGATAGCACTCACACATATAACAATACATGACAAAACAACAACGAGAGACAGAACATTACATATAAAACAACGAAATGCAGTTATATACTATATACCATAAGCCAATCGTATTTTTCGCAATATCCTGCTCGCATTAATTTCCTGATTTACAGTATATATAGAGAGATGCACAATAGGAGAAAGCCTAGGGCACTACAAACAATGTACACGGTTAACAGGTATTTAAGAAGAGCACTAATACTGAATCAAACATAGGTAATAATAGGAAAATAGTATGCACTAAAAGTTAACAATGATTTTAAAAAGGAATGCTAACTGGAATAAAAGACATTTGATACCTTTTGGATTTAAGATTTGGTATATGATACCTTCGATCTGATGGTAATAGTGCACAACATGGATATAAAAATTGATCTGGGTTGTCTAAAATCCCGTTGGCTAGTTGCAAAATTTGTTTGTTAAAAAGTGAGTCCAAACTTTCAACACTACTCCAAGAAATTTCCTAGTTTAACAATCTTTTTTTTCAATTTAATCTTATTCTTAAGCGAAAGACCACCAAACCAACACTAAATAGAAAATACTAAAACTGATGTAGGCCTGCACTTTTTTTCACTCCTTGTCCACGCCTCTGACTGTGTGTTATTATTTGAGATCAACAATGAGTAAAATTCAGGTGTATACTAGTAATTGGATAGGTATAAATGTCCATATGCTATATATTAAGGGCGCTTCAAATTGTAATACTCACTGTGGATGTATTCTGGACAATGGAATCAACCACATACTCAAGAAAGGTACAGGACACGTATTCTTGTAACCCTCGTATGCCTACTTTTTTTTTTAAATTGGGGTTTAGAGTCGCTTTCAAGATTCTTTCACTTATATCACGACTTGTCAGTTTAGAGCAGAAGGAAACCCGCAACATCCGTAGCGCAAAATGTTGAAGTAAACCTGCGAGCACCAGCTGGTACTGACACGACCAATGATGATAACTGCATTGCCATTCTACAGACGTCGGATCCTATCAATATCGCGTTAGAAAGGTAACTTTTGTGAACATGGATGCCGAGCCACAAGGGCTGGATTTGAACCTGGAATATTTGGCTCCGAAGTCCAACGTTCTACCACTGCGCTACCACCCGCCCCGTCACTTCTTTAGTGATATATGGATGATCCTTGTCCGCCAATTAAACCAAAGGGATTTTGAGCAGTTATTCTAGATATTTGCGCTATATATGTGTACAATAATAATAATAATAATAAATATTAATTATAATAATAATAATTAATAATAATAATAATGCTGTGTTTCGAAGCTGCAGGATACGTTGCGAGTTATTCTTATATATGAATGTTTTTCTTTTCACAATTACTTTTATTATCTAGACTAGTATACTTAAGTATACCTTTTACATATTTCTCTTGCAAATCGGAACATGTACAGCCGATTTGTTGAGCACTGATAAATATAAAGCATTCGTAAATCGATGATTTAAAGTAGTTTACTGATACATTCAGCGCTACAGGTGTTTCAAATTATTTGTATTATTATTACCATTATATAATTTATTCAGTGGCCGTTGAACAGCTAAATGAAGTAACAGCCTACATCGACGCCTCCCCGGTTTACACAGCACCTAGAACTGGAATATACGGTAGGTACAGTTGCACTTAATTGCCATGTATTGCGCATGTATGCTCAACAAATAGTACTACATTCAGTTAAATAATATTCTACAACACCATGCAGTCTTATTTAATTATTTGTTTTGTTTATTTACTTTAATATTTCATTCATTTATTTATCTATTTATTTTGTTTTAGAAAAAAATGTCTGCGCCGAAGTATATACTAGTAATTTTAGTTCACTTATTATATGAACATGCAATAATGCTATTGCTAACGTACAGTTAGAGAATATGCCATAGTTTATAGTATTTTGTTTATATCAGTACATAATCATGTTTTAATGTATTATATTGGGTAATGTTTTACAGGTGCGGTGAACATATCAGACACGCCACCTTCAGGTAAAGTACATCGTCATTATCAATGAACTCGCAGAAATTAATTTATTCTGTAGGCGTTAAGCCGCAGGCTTCATTACTCATAAAGCGAGATTTAAAAGCAATTAATTTGCGCAATACAAATACGCACATTATCAGTAGTAGTATGTTTGGCATATACATTTACCCTTAATATTAATTAACTAACTACCATTTTATTTACGTATTTTCTTCGAATTTCGAAAGTGTTGCCGTCGTGCTCCTATTCAGTTGATCGTAATCCTATTACGTACCTTTGCCTTTGTGTGTAATTATATGCATTTGACCACAGGACTCAGCTGTATGAATACACTGTTGACAAGAGAACACAACAGACTAGGAAAAGCTCTAAGTCGAGTTAATCCTCACTGGAGCGATGAAAAACTCTTCCAGGAAGCTCGGAAAATCCTTGGCGCCGTAACTCAGAAGATAACGTACAGCGATTACCTCCCCTTGATATTAAACGCCGCCACCATGCGCATCTTCAAACTAAATTCGACGGCGTACGGTTACCAAAATGTGTACGACAAATCGGTTGATGCCAGTATAAGAAATGCGTTCTCGACCGCGGCGAATCGCTTTGGACATTCCATCCTCAGGACATTCTTCAGTGTGCGGAGCCCGACTTTTGCGGTGTTGAAAGTCGAGAGACTGAGGGACATACTGTCGCACCCTAAGGACATGACCACTCCACCGGTCGACCAGTTCCTACGGGGACTCTTCATCGACAGAATCTGTCTAGTCGACAGGTTCATCACAAGAGATGCTACAGACTATCACTTCATGACCGGAAACGATAGTTTAGATCTGGCGGCAATAGACATTCAGAGAGGGCGGGATCACGGTTTGCCCGGATACGTTGCCTGGAGGAAATGGTGTGGTCTGTCCGATGCAACTCACTTCCGGCCGACAATCGGTGGGCTTGTTGACCATAGCCCAGACAGTGCTGCGGCATTAGAAGCAATCTATGCGTAAGTTTTTCTTCAAATTGAAAATTGAGTGTAGCTCATTAATTGGCAATATTGGTGAACACGTACGGTGACCATATACCGGATATATAATAAAATTAACATGGTTTTTTTTTATAAATAAATACTTATTTGTATAATTTTCCTCACAATATGTCTACTATTTAACACTATAATTTTCTCACTATGGATTGTTATGTTTCAAATATAGAATGAACATGGTTCCAGGTTCTAAAATTGGGACATTTAATAATTATTTTTTATTTTCCAATTGTTTGTTATTAATGTTAATGTTAATACTGGCCAGTGTATTGGTGGCGTGTTCATGCCAAAGACAGCAGGATATTCCTGGGTTCTGTGCATGCCTTGTGCTGCGTACAGGACATGTACAGTTCTGTTTTTAGGTTTAGTATTGTATGCACTTTACCAATATGTTCATTCATATCTCAGGAATACCAATGACATTGACCTCTTCACTGGGGGTATCTCTGAGAAACCTCTTGAAGGATCACTCTTGGGCCCCGTGTTCAGCTGCATGATCGCTAGTCAGTTCTCACTTCTGAAGCTAGGAGACAGGTTCTGGTTTGAGGAGAGAGATGCTTACACACGATTTACACCAAGTATGCACTGCAAAACGTTTTTCAAAGACATTTTTAACGAAATATCTCTACTTCAATTAGTACATAATTATCTATAAAGCACATTGTATCTACCATCCCTATGCCATTTATTTTATACTATTATTTTTTGTAGGAATTCAATGACACTACATCTCATTAACAGTCTTGTCTGTATTTCAGAACAACTCGTAGAAATACGAAAGGCGACGTTATCACGTATCGTATGCGACAACACGGACACAACGTATATACAGGAAAATGCATTTATGGCCATGTCGGCAAGGTAAATAGGACATCTGCCATTGGCCAAAATTCTCACCACGTGACATCCAGTTTGTTTCGGAGTTACATCAGTAATAATTACATAGCAAAAATAAGCATCCTAATATCGTATATAGCTGCTGGGACAATAAATGTTTCGCCTGTGTAATTCTACATAAGTCAGTCATTCACTGTGAAGTTACAGTTATATTTTATAATGTTCACCTAAGTGATATTCATTTAACTTGGAACATTACCGGGTTATAGTACGTAATTCTAAAAGAAACACTATATTGTAGAATCAGTAGATGTTTACGTGCTCAGTGTACAATTTTAACATGTGATTCTGCACACATACAAAAAAAAGAGGTAAATATAAAAAGGAATTGCAACCACATTCTATTTTGACTTAGACAGGGATTCAACACATAATACACTGAGTAACAAAGACGAGACAATGTCTGGTTTACTAAACACAGAGTGAACACTCAACTGATGAGTCGAATGCATACTATGATATTGGGGCTCTAAGTGTGTCACGTTTATTTTTAGAATTTCCAACAATTACCCAGAATCTACCATGTTCCGGTGATTGTGTTTCACTACATATACCTCTACACCTCCTTCTCTCTCCATCACAGAAACCCACGCCAACCCTGCTATAGTCTACCCAGGATGGACTTGACCAAGTGGCGAGATTTCGAGGAAACCCCTCACTGGTCATCATGGTCAAGTTGGACTCGCTGCGTGTCCAAGACACGTTACCAGTCTAGGAGACGAGCTTGTCTCCCAAGACGGAGCAAGTGCAATGGGTCGAAAGTACAATACCAGAGCTGCGGACAATTTAAGTTTTAATAAGGTTTATAAAATATTTTATAGCATATTTATTATTGTTTTGTTTAAAATGAATAATGTTACGAGGTCGAAAGTACAATATCAGAGCTTCGAATTCGAACAATCTAAGGTTTAATAACATTAATAAAATGTTTTATAGCCTAATATTATTCTGTTGTTTTAAAAGCTTACCAGAAAGTGGTATACTGATTCTGATAAGCAGCATCCTCGGGACACAAACTCAGTGACAGTTCTTTCATACGCTACGGATTGACTAAAGAGCCACATGTCGTGGGTTTTGGAGGATAACGAGGCACAGTCTCTAGTGATAAAAATGTGCTACCAATCACTCTTGCATTGAAATCGCTCTAACCCGTGTCTAGCATTCCTCAATGGAGACACTCAATTGACTATATAAAAATACTGGCGTCAGATATCGGTCAGATAGATAACACAAGTCAGGTATGTCACATTGTAATTGTGAAATTTTAATATCGTGCACGGGAAAATTTCAAATTGTAAATCAAAGTAAACCTTATCACATTATAACATTTGTTCTACAGAGCGACAGAAATACGTAACTGATATACCCACTCCAAGAAATAAAACTATGGGCTAAAAAAGCTCTAAAAGCAAGGCTGCTTATGCCAAAGTATAAAATACCATGATTGTAAGTACTTTGAATTTCACACCGACTGTGCAGGTAGTTTAATGTAATAACGATGTAAAAATAAATATTTCAATAGTTTAATGCCCTCTTGTTCGACATTCTCTATGAATCACCTGCTGTTTTCACACTCCGTCATTGAAGCGATCCAGTTGGTTACCGATATACTAAATGTAGAAACTCATGATTTGAAATACATTCCAAATTTTACAAAATACTTAATATTTGACAGATCATTTTTATACTGACACAGCACAGTTCCAGGAGGTAAACCGGACTAACAGTAACATATTTTTAAAATGCCAATTTATGCAACGTACTGAGATTTCAAGCGTTCTAGAAGTGGTTTTATTTGGGGCTCGTCCACAGCCTGTATGTGAATCATGTCCCCAGTTCTAGCACGACTGCCTGGTGGCTTATCGTCTATCTGTGGTTCAGTGTTGTTATCAAACTCGTCCTCTCTGAGACTATGCAGCCACGTGAAAACCTTAAGATTGCGATGCTTCCGGTCCATTCGTTGGCCTCGGTTCCACATCGCGAGATCTTGCTCCGAGATCTCGTGATACCTCGGTCTGCCCATGCGCACTTTAATATCCTGTTGAATTACTTGACTTAGCTGGGGAGATATACGAACCTTTTGAGAAATTTTTGGGACATGACTGTAGTCTTCCTCAATAAGGAAGGGATATTCGTCAATGGTGCCTATAGTATTTCTTAATCCATTGTCGTCTCCGTAACCAGTAACTCTGACAAGTGCATGATTTGTAATGGCGATCTTACGCTTCACTTTCGAAGTAAGATCCCTATTCAGGTCAATTTCAAGGATCTTGGCATCCCCTGCCCACAACGCCGTTCGGACCTCATCTTGTGACGTCATTTCCGTTCCTGAATCTGATGGCACAAACAGGAAGGCTTCGAGTGTGGAAATAGATGGAGAGGACTGTCGTGGCAAAGTAATTGACGCTCGAGACTTCCGGCGCAGAGATAGTCTCGTACTTTGTCTGGTAAGTATTCTTTGATGTCGGGCAAAATGCAATAGTTTTTGGTGAATCAGCTGTCGTTTAACTTCTTGAAAGTTTATTGGCTTCCCGCAAAATCTGGTTCTACCTGCAGACGCTATTAGTCTCTGATGTGGTTTTATTTCATCCTGGATATTAGTCATACTCCCACTTTTCTTGAGACCAGGCCCTAAATATAATCCTCGGGTTTTACCGCAACTAAACACCATCCTTTGTTCATCCTTATCTAACATGTCGTAAATATCGTCCGTTGAAGGCAGGACAGAACCGATGACTTGAGTCTGTGCTTTCATCATCTTGTCCAAAGCACCGACTCTTCTGTTTGCCAAGGCGATCCATTTACTGTGCAGGTTTGGTTTATTGTGAGAACATTCAAGTTTCTTTCTCCGGTGCCGTTTCTTGGATGGCATCGTGTGCCCATTAGAAGAACACGACAGCAGTGATATCTGCGTCACGATAGACTCTTCGCTTTCGGTTCTATGAAAACGAGATTCTAGGCCAAGCTTGTGACTAAACAATGGTTCTCGAACGATTATTTCTCGCGGCTCGATGTCCTGGACCACATAGTCAGTCATCCATTCGTGAAGAGCTCGCGAGATCCGGCCTTCGTCGGTTTCCAAGTTAATAAAGGATGATTCGTAGGTGTCGGCATCTGAAGCACTGTCATAATCCTGGACCGTAAATTCTTCATTTTGAGAATAGAGTTCGTCGTCGTTTCCGGTCACCAACCTCACGGACTTTGTCGACACCGGACGAGGATCTTCTGTTCTTTCACTTCTCATGGTACTTGTTCACGTGACTTCTAGTCTAATCCACCGGGTAGCACTTGTAGTCAATCACTGATGCTCAAATCTAAACGAAAATAATATCGCCAATCAAAATAAACTTCAAATTCAGCAGTCTCGGTCTAACGATATTGGGATCAATTTATCTTGATGATAAACAATTAAATACCGTATCTGCATTCGCACATTACCATCACCGGGTGAGTATACAATGGGACTAGCCTACCTGTTGTCCAGTTTTAAACGATTCAATAGGCCAGTTGGCCCAAACTCTTCTCACGTCCTTTCACGCTGTCATATTGCAACACCAAACAAATCCTCGTTCATTAATGCAGAAGCACGTAATGCTTTAGTTGGTTGCACACAGACATGCAGAGTGCTGTATTCACGAAGGCTCGCGCACTGGTTGCCTTGCAAGAAAGTAGACAGTGTTTCTGTTCGGTCCGCAAGCAGTATGGGTTGTCAAGTAGGGCTATGCTCCTTTTCACGTCCCAGACGAAGTGTTGTAGCACGTCTGTTCCGCTGAATTAATAATATCGATATTATGATCTCTCTCTACCAGGGCACGTATGTGTAAAGCACCTGTAAATATGTTGGCGACCAGGCATGCGCTCTGAAGTGTAAGACATTGTAGATTACATGAACATATTTCTCTATTTGAGTCTGCGTGTCAATAGAAACATGTCCCTTTAAATTCTTTGGCATAAGATATAGCGCATTTCGAGTAGTACTCCTAACAATACGCCCCGTGTTCGGCCAATTTAACAAGTCCGCGAGATTAACGATTGATTCTTGTTTTGTAAGAGTGTGATGTGTGGCTTATCAATAACTTAATCGCCAACCTTTGTCAAGGGTTAGTAAAAATGTATTGTAATCTAATCTTATTGCGACCGACTATTGCCCAGCTCTGTTCACTACGGGCCTATGTTGATTTGCTCTCTGAAATACGCAATTGCAAAGAGGTAATTATAACACGCCTTACCTAATTTACTTGTGGGCAGCCCATGTGAATTCTCTCGGTTGACATTCATAGGCATACCGTCTTCTGAGTTTGAACCCCAATACCCAGTATGGAGATATTGCGGTAATTACTTCTTTACGCCTCGCTATCATTCATAAAGTAACATTTATAACTGTTATGGGAAGACTGATTTTAACACTAGACTATACTGCTTTTACAAAGTAAGATATTCACGCAGGATCAAAGAGCGTGATATATAATTATACACTAGTTCATGCTTTATCTAGTATTGGCCACCAATTCCACCAATGGGTATATATTCTATTGAATTTGTAAAGGGCTGTAAATATGTAACCAACACATCACACTATGGGTAAATAACGCTGGTATAAATGACATTGGTATATATCGTTCATACACTTGGCTCATTTGCCAAGTTCTTTCAAGGTTTGCTGTGCGCATGGTGACAAGTCTATTACTCTCCTATACAACATACTGTGTATACTTATTTTACGCAGTTAATCGTGAATTAATTACTGATGTGTATTATATCCTATTAATTAGGTGGACAACCCATTATTGATATATTATTAATAATAATAATAATAATAAAGGCTATTTATACCGCGCCATATCCACCCACTAGTGCATGCTCATAGCGCTACATAATATATACATGTTAATTTTTAAAATAAGTTACAGTAATATACAGGGATATAGAAGTCAATTGTAATAAAGCCGGAATAAGTGGGTCTTGAGAGCAGATTTGAAACGTATTAAGGATGGGGATTGTTTAATGGCATATGGAAGAGAATTCCACAGTGTCGCTGCTACATAACTAAATGCTCGTTGGCCGAAAGACTTTAGTTTATTAATACGTCATATTACCAGAGTATAGTAGTATATACATTTGGTTTGGTTCTTGGTGTTACCCCGTATTGCATAGAACTTCCGGAACACTAACATTATGTTGTTAACACTCATAGAATTCAATTTCATAATTAATAAACCAAACCACAATAATGTTTCTTCTATAAGTGGAATTGAACACAGAAACGTCTTGCAATAATTACAAAGGAGGGATGGATCTTTATGAAAAGAAATAAGACATCACAATTCTTACTATTTAATCCACGACTGCAAGACGTCTCCGGGTAATGTACACCTATATACTAGTAATGTAAACATGCGTGGTGTATATTATTTACATTCTTACTACAAATCAATGAGTATGCATGGGTCAATTAACAGTACTTACCAATTCCGACTCATTAATTGTGAACTTTCTGAGATCTCTCCCAGATATCGTGAACACAATTAAGTACTAGCTAGAAGTATGCAGAATGTTTTATGTCTTAAGGTGTCGTCTTCACTAAGAGTGACCGAGTACTGACGGTATTGTATACAAGAATTAAACTCAGTCGACAGACATAATCGTGTGTTGTTTGTCTCTCGAACCAGTGTGTTCTCATATCTATTGTGTTTGCACGTCGGTTCTGTGTGATTAAATCGCTATGCGGAATGATTTAGCGTTCTTGGGGATAATGAGGGACAGTGTGTTTATTGTGGTGAGCATTGCGTTGGTGGAGGGGTCTAAAGAACAGCGTTTGCAGAGTTTGTAAATGGAGAAAACAATTACTAGTACATGCAACAGATAAAATCATATGAAGTTGTGTGCATGATAGCATATATAGGCAATTAGACCTACATAACTCGCTGTAATTAGCTTCGAAAGTCACCTAAAAAGTTTCGAAGTCACCTAAAAGCATGTAAAATGTAAAATTATATGTATGGAAAATGTTTCGTACATTCATAAAATAAGAAATCAACTAATTCAGGTTTTATATTATTAATATTATGTACCAGTACTTAGTATACAGATAATATAAGATAATGATTTATTACATCTTTTTTTCTTACATTGTAGACATAATTAAGAATCACGTGGGGGAAAAAGCATCGATATCGTTGTACCATGTAACCGTGTAGTGAGTAGGAGGTTAACGAGACCTATCGCTAGCTAACTGAACCTTGGATATACAGTAATCCGATGGGTCTTGAAAAACACTTTGTTCCAATTAAGCACACTTGGTTAAACAGTCTGCGTGTCGGTAGGTTGACACGATGTGGGTTGGTAACCTTGATCGATTGATTGTGACCACAGTCCAGTTTATTATAAGCCCAGTCTGATCAAGAATTGGTCTGCGTATTCAGTTCTGAGAGGCAATAAGACAACATACAATTGACGCTCTGTTGGTTTTGCTATATATCCTGATTGCCTTCCGACTGTGTGAAGGTGGTACGACAAGGAACAGTGTTTACTTGATACATTACTGACGTAATGACAGGGAAATGTAGGTATATTAACCGTGGTTTGACCACAAGTCACCATATTGATATACCGTACGTTTTCATTGGATATTATTATTAAACAAAAGCTGGAAACATAAATCAGAACATTATCATATTGGTTGACGAATGTCATATTGGTTGGCATACAAAAAAAGCAGACAAACGATGAACATATTTAGCAAACGACTTTGCAATGGTATATCCCCCATATCTATGTTATGATCCCATTTGCATCTACTATAATTGTTTCTATGCACGACATGCTAGAGGTATTTAAAAATGCCATATATATTGTTAAATCCCTCGTGGAAAGGGTTAATCGCTCGAGATGTAGCCTAAATTGCCATTCCATTATATGACACTAAATTTGCAAAACTAATATGCATGTAATTAATAAGAATTCGCTGCTTTAGTAATAGCATATCGCAAATAATTTGTTGATATACAGATTACATCTGGTATATCACAAACGACAATAGATCGTTATCATTACCAATGAGTCGCTCAAACGCTCACCAGTTCTTATCACCACGAAGACACAAAAACACAGTGTAAGGTATATTCTTGCAACAGGTATTGAATATATTTCAGCGCTGATAAATAACTAACAAGCGCTGTTGAACACCTGCATGGCAGGTGGTTTGATACGTCGACGGTCGAGCTGTGTTAAGTGTATATTATTTAAATAATGTGTAACAGGATATGATGTTGTCATTAAAAGTAGCCCACACATACACACACACACACACACACACACACACACACACACACACACACACACACACGCCATTACAACGCCTTATATCAATTATTCTAAGAATACTCTTCATGACAGGGTTATCACAATCATGGTCGGGCCTTGGCTTGTGGTCATGCCACATGTTCTTTACAGGCCGCTTCAGTGGGAATGTTTTATGATATATTTTTAAGCCGCTTCATTTACTTATTCTGTAGATTAATCATGAAATTTGCATTTGGGTTTGACCGCAAAATGTGAGTGAGTATGTAAATCCTACTTTTAAAAAAGGTTTCGTAACCTCGGGGTCTGGGCACGCCTGTACTAAACGGCGTAACTCTAAGGGAGCTTTAACTCCAACTTTAGCCGTAGACTACATAATTGCAAACGGCTCACATCGGGACTACTTCCATTTTGCTCCAGTAATACCATCGACACTCGCAGGAGCATTAATCTTGCCCAGATTTCGTGATAATTGTGATTAGTCTAAATTGTAAAATACAAAGAGACCACTGCCAGTTGTATGTTCATATCAAAGACGCAGCTCAATTGCATGAATGGTCATAGATAATGGTAATGTATGAAGTGAGACCAAGTATAATCTTGACAAAAAGCTACAATTATTATATCAAATAAAGTGGAACTCTAAGCTGTTGCCGATGACTCTAAGTCGAAGCAGAATGAATTCTTTCCAGAACAGCTGATAAGGGGCCGTAATTGTTGTCATACCAACTCACATTAACTAGCTAATCAAGTGCACTGTTACAAACACTCAATGAATGCTCCCTTGCCTGCTACCGGAAGTGAAGCTAAGGACTAGGAGTGAACCTCCATGATTATATCGAATATAGTCCTATAATTCAGTGTTATCACATAACATAGGAGTATGGGAGTGGAATAAACCCATGCTATAAATATACATATGTTCACCAGTTCAATAACACAAGAAATTTATATAATTGTATTCATACGCGATATCAAAGTCTTTTGGGACCTCTTTTAGAGCTTCTTCTTTGGGACTTTAATTTGTCGAATGTAAAATTTTAAAATTTCTTCAATTAAATATGCATTTAAATAAACACATTTATTAATATTTACACATTTACTTGGAATTATATTTTGTCCGCGTGCTTTAACCCAGTTCCCAAGACATTTGCCTATATAGTGTTTGTGGTTGAAAATCGAAATTACAATAGTTTGTACAGTTATGTGATAAATAGAATATCACATTTGTGTCCATACATTACTGAATTTATTACACTCGTTGGCAACTCGTTTAATAAATTCAGTAATATATGACCAGTCATATGAGATCCTCTATTTAAATAATACATTAATAGTCTGGAACATGTTTTTGGTAGAGTGAAGAGAAGAATTTGTTGCTTATAAAGAAGAACTCCCAGACGAAACAACGAAGAGTCTACGGGTGTTGGATGGATGGTCCTTCCTCTTTTACCTACAGGAATAGAAACAAACATGTAGGAACAGTTGAAGCATACACTAATATATGTCTAGGTTCTATCCTCTTTGTTTTGAACAAAAGCACCTGCAGGCAGCATTCAACCAATGAAGTCTTCAGTGACCTGAGCTGTCCTAGGTGTCGAATCGGCGTAACTCAATAAGTTATTTTTTATTTATTGGGGGGGTGGTGGATTGGGGTTTAGAGCCGCTTTCCAGATTCCCATATCACGGCTTGTCAGTTTAGGGCAGGAGGCAACCCGCAACATCCGTAGCGCAGAATATTGCAGTAAACCTGCAAATTAGAGCCGTTTCCAGATTCTTTCACTTATATCACTGCGTGTCAGTTTAGGGCAGGAGGAAACCCGCAACATCCGTAGCGCAGAATATTGCAGTAAACCTGCAAGCACCGGTTGGTACTGACAAGACCAAGAATCATACCTGCATTGCCACTCTACAGACAACTGTACATCCTATATATCAATATCACGTCAGAAAGGTAACTTCCGCGAACATTGATGCCGGGCTCCCGGGGCGGGATTTGAACACGAAACCTTGGGCTGCGAAGTTGTTAATGTTCTACCACTGCGCTACCACCCGCCCCTAACTCTAAGGTAACCTAACTCCAATCTCTGCCATAGAGTACACCATTGCTAAGGTTAGAGTTTAGATTGCCTTGGAGATGTGTCTTTTGGTGCACGACGCCCTTGGTTGATTCATTGTTATGTTGGTATAAGGAAATGGCTTGCACACATGCATGCTAGAGTTAAGATATTGGGACAATCCTCTACCTGCGGAAATTGTTCTAGGACGTTGGCAGACACAAATCCTGACACAAACAAAAATAATTTTCTTGCGTAGCCCAAACATTGCAAAGGAAATTCGGTTTCAAGTTTATCTACTTTTATTTTTAATTTCAGTTATCGACACCGCGTACACAGCTAGAGTAGATAAAAATCAATAAAACGATTTTGTGGTACACAAATTTGGCAATAAAAGTCTAAGGAACTAAAGTTTTGTTAATATGTTATATAAATAGTCTAACAAATATACGATAGATACAAAGGTAAGCGCGATTACTTACTATATCCTTGTGCATATCAACGCCTTCGTATTTGTATAGATGTGATTATATTTTCAAGCGTGCGTTGACAACATACAATTGACCGAAGCGAATTTGTTTCAAACAAAGCAGAAAGATCAATGAACATAAAAACAGGTAATTTAGCCTGTGTAAATTAGGTAAGAAAATGCATTGTTAAAATACCACTTTGAAACATTGAAACATTACACCGCTTGCACACAATCACTTGTCATAACACCACCGTAATCCGTTCCAACAACAGTTATCTACCTTTTGTAATTACCATAGCATTGTATACCTACATGTGATGTATACTGTAAGATTTCCTACAAGTTGCAACTGCCTTGTTTCAATGGTCGATCAACGTTGAATACTCAGGCTTGAAAGATTGACATGGAAAAGAATACGGGGACTGAAACAATGGTGTTGGTCGGTTGCCAAATTTCATGAGCTTCGGGGCTTTAATCCAGATTGCAGTGAGACTATGATAGTAACGTAGCCCAAACATATATATGTAAACCATGCAAGGAAGTGGAACTGGACGTGGATGTACCGTAGGCTGATGCTCGGGTAGGATCAGAGGTCGTGATGAATTAGGACTGTAGTGATGTAATGTGATATACATCGCTGATATCAGACGAAACTCATATCGGTCCACGAGTTGGATATCGGATTTGAATTCATATACACTTGAAGAATGGACTTTGTGTAAGAAGGTAGGAGACTACGACTTGTTGTCTTGCTTTTTACGATAGACATCACAACCGAATACAAATTATCAAAATAACGAATGTATTTAATTGCATAGGATACAGAACAATTCCAGAATGCAATGTACAGAACGATTAAAACATTTATAAAAAGATAACAACATGCAAAAAAACCATAAAGATATGTATCTATTGATTAATGAATAGCAATATGTCATTGCAGCTATTGATTAAATGTGTTCTATAAAGTGTTTGTACTTGGCTACTGTCATACCTCGAATTGTCAACCCTGGTTATTGCGATGGATTCGGACATACTATATATAGTACTGATTCACGCATATTGTATTTTCTGCATTGCATAATCAAGTTAGGAAATAATTTCCACAGTTCGTAGCAAATTATTAACATACCCAATCGTGTCGTGTTGGTCAAAGATGTACCACGATTGATTATATCATAGAAAATACCAAATAACGCACTGTTGCCTCTGGTCGTGAAACACTGATTTAAATCCACATAGGTTTCTTCCACATATCCAACCAGACTCCTCCTGCCTAGTGCTAATAGTAAAATACATTTCGTCAAAACTTGTGCTACAAAAGTCAAAATCTAACACATTGAGATAAATTAAAAAACGAGATCTGATACAATAACTTGTTTTGTTGAGGAAACGCCATGGACAGTACAGTAATTACGATAACAAAAAATACATACCGTACGGTAATCATGTATAGATCGCTACTAATACAATCCTGTTGAAAATCTTCGTTGAATTCATTATCATCATCGTAAAGATATCAGGATATGAGACGCTCGATATTGAATCTAAATACTGTAAATCATAAAATATGGAATTTAACGAGTTGCTCTTAACATTTTAGTAATTTATTGGACTAAAATGATACATTTGATAATTGCAACCTTGCCAAGACAGAGGACATCAATATTAAAATACGTTTTTATATTTGTCTCAAATTATGACAATGCAGTTTTGTAATACGAATTACATTATGCATGTTGTACAGCTGGCCGCGTTTACGTATTATCATCTGATAACATAGGCCTACATATATGTCAACTCAGTGTTCATAGTATTTTTTCTTAAAGTACTTTGCTACATGTGTTTCACTGGCGTGCTCTCGAGAGCCCGAGTTGCTAAGTAGCGGCAGTAGCAATCATATACACATCATAGTTCTATACTATAACACCCTTACTGATAGTCTAAGATTTCATCTTTGAAATACGACACTCCATATATACAAGCTACTCAAGACTCTTTGAAACATCGATGGTGTTCGTTCTCATGCGAGTGATTAATTAACGAATATAAATCTAATACCAGGATATTAGACGCTCGAGATTGGAATCTAAATAAATACATGCTGGTTCGATATCATAAACAGTAATTCGATATCGAGTCTATAATCCACAGCAGGTCACGTGACGTCACATAAATAACAATAAACCACAGTGTTTGTTACCCGTCTTGAATATGTAAATGCCTGCGTTTGTGAGAGGGGCACTTATTGAAGCAATACACCTATCTGGAACCAGTTTGAACATGTACTCGTGGGCTCTCCTATACGAAACGGTGTAACTCTTAGGTAACCTTACCTCCAACCCTAGCAATGCTGTAGTCTATGAATATAAGGTTGAAATTAAGGTCACTTCGAGTCATGCCATTTCGTACAAGGGAGCAATGATCGCGATGAATACGGGATGTATGACGTTTCGCCCCATGTACGTTGCGCCCCAATCATTTCGCCCCCACCTGTGCCATGAAGAATACGTACGTTCAAATTGAACTGAGTTATTAGGGGAGTAAAAGAAATATCAATTTTGCATGAATAATTTCCAATCTTGCGCCATGCTGTTATGTTAAATAGTTTTATTTTGTAAATGACCCATGTATATCAGTTCTTAATATGGCAACATAACTTAAACGTTGATTAATTCATTATTGGAATGAAGGTATGCATAGCATGTTACCGGAGAACCTTTTCATGCGCGAATATTAATCTATTATTTCCATCGATTATCCCTTGTGTCAATGTAAGCTTCAAACAGGTTCTACATGTTATTGGATACGATAGTAAACACGTGGTAGAATCATGAAGTTTGAATGGAGGACGGGGTGGTAAATATCCCGCGTGCAGTTATCATCCTTGGTTCATGAGTACAAACCAATGCTCTCAGGTTTACTGCACCACTCAGCGCAACGAATGCAAATACTCGTCTCAATATCCCAATGAAAACAATATATATAAATAATATGTAGTGCTATGAACACGCTTTCGAGCATGGACGGCGCAATATAAATACATGTACGCAAATTATTATTAATAGTTATCTATTTTAGATATATATATATATTTAAATTACGTTTCTCACATGGTTCTGCTCAGATGTACTATTAAATCTACATCCGGGATCTCGGTGCTTCCAATTGCATTATAACTGAAGAACTGGGAGCCCGAATGGTAGAGTATTATGTCTCACGTGGAACAACCCAGCCCAATGTAATATAGGTGGAAAGGGAGGTAACTCAATTAGTTCAAGTGCAATGAAAACCAGTACAACAAAATCAATCGTGCAATCATATAGCTCTAAGCAGATGAGTCGGGGGTTGTTTGTAAACCAGAGGTGATGACATGAAGATTTTAGTCAAGGTGACCCCAATCAAATTCCAGGACTAAGCCAGTTGTACAGGTACATTTGCTTATGGGTATGTTTCAAATCATGTATTATTTAGACATACATGTATATGTGTCGTAGGTAAAATATTTTTCAATCGGGTTGAATAGTGTCTGCTTGTAAATGGTGGTTCATGGGCACTACAGTAAATCGGTTGTGCTGTTTCATCTGGACAGTTATTTGCATTATATAAACCATGCGAACATGAGATAAAATGGTTGTTTGTGTGTCAAATTATATTGAGTGGATTAGCAGAATTTTAACTCTGACAGTGCACTGACAGTATGTGAGAATGGTATTGATCACACGTGAAACTAATTGTTTCACGCTTTTCAATTGGAAATGTGGAAATATATTCGATATTGCTTCCTTTGGAAGGGTGGTGTTGATATACTAGTAGATCATTTTAATGTTTTAATAAAACAATCCATATATTTATAATTTAACATCTGTTATACCTAAAGCGTCTATACTTTAATGAAGCATATGTTTTACTTTAATTTTAGTGACGTAACAATTGTATTCAAGCCCGTGTACTGTTTCCTTGTACTCAATAGTACATCACTGAATGATTGCTTACACGGGTATCTTGTTAAAAGTACCGATGCTTGTAAGTAAGAACATACATTAGGAGTGAGAGACAACAACATTTGCCTGTCTATCTCTAACATGACAGTCTTTCTCCAATTGTCAAGGATATGTTGACTAAATCCAAATCCTTAAGACAATTATTTACGCATTGCTATATGCTATACTTACCTTCAGCCGTGGTGACATGTACAAATACTCGCTAATTGGAGTTGGCATAGACGTATCTTTAATATTGTTACGCGCCTTTTGTCAGTGCACCACGCAGCGTTCCTAATAACGTAATAACGTAATGAGCTACTTGCAACCCCCCCCCCCCCTCCCCTCCTAATTCCTCCGCTCCAACTCCTCCAATACAGCCACCCGTTCCCCCTCCAATTACAACCCCGCGTCTAATCCCTATGTTACTATAGTAGTTTGGCGACCGTACTATCAGCAAGTGCAAGCAATTGTTCTTCACCCCTATGACAATCACGATAGTCGTGCCTATGGGCAGATCGTTGACCCAAAAAAAAGCCTTTAATTGCTTGTCTCTGTTATTCTACCAATGACTTTTTAGCCTTTAATGGAACAATGGACGAGCTACTCACTTGTATGTGGACGGGCTACTGCCGTGTATATTCCCAGTGGCTTAATCCCTATAGCCAGTCTGACATGGACTTCCTAAGCTGGAGATATACGCGTACATGTACACAGAAAAGGTGAATATTATTGATATGTTGGATGGATGTGCGAGAGTTAGTTACATTGTAAAATTCGATTTTTAGTAACTTTTAAGACCGCATCGATATACCATCATTTACTCTGCCAATGTCAAGAACGCTGTGTCCAATGTCAATGAAAATCGAACGGAAATTAACGTGCACTGTACAGGTAAACGTCTACACAAGAAATTCATGGGCATTACTTCAACATGGGTTAATGTTGCATTACTCCGTGGTCAGTAGGATTCTTGTTTTTATGTTTTCGCAATAATGTAAATTTCCATTATTTTCAAGGCAACTTTGATTCATTGATATTGTGTAGCCTTTGCTTTTAACTACATGAATCATGTAGAAGTCGGATCCAGGGATTAAGGCGGCCATTTAAGGTTTCATTCTCGAAAGACGGGCCACTGTGACTACTAAATGTCCATCAAATATTTTACGCAAGTTAAGTAATCCGAATGGTCTGGATTTCGAGGATGTTATTGTGTATGCTATTTTGTAAATCTGAAAGGTACTATGAATTATTGTATACTAATATTAATACTAATATGCCGTACTATATGTTGTTCAGATGTCATTCTTAATGTGGTTGCGTGGCGGGTTGGAGAGGAGGGGATGGGGGCAATTCTCTAGATAATGTAGATTAATATTTTACTATTATTATTATAATAGCACAGTTCGCTTCGCCGTTTAATGTGCACTTTAGGCCACATCATCCACTGCAAGTATATAAAGTCACTCCTCAAAGATTATTCCAACTTAGCATTAAGAATTATGTAAGTTAATGTGTCGAGAGCAAATAATCTGGTGTTTATCCTGACTTGGGATAATCTCTATGACATGCATGGAAGGCATTCCTGCGTTTCAATGTAATAGTCTCAATTACGGACATGTTTTCCCTAGAACTGTATATTTGTTCATATCCAAATGTCACCAGGTAAGCACAGAATGATACATATAGTAGATATCATTTGCGGAGAAACTTTGTATCTATAGATATAATTATAGCAGTAGTGAGAAATGTCTTTTTTATTTAGGAGATTGTAAAGCTTCTACTTCTCATTGAATCGTACCTAGTTGTCAACAAGATAATATTGCATAATGTCTCAAAGTACAAAGCATGAAGTTGGCATTCCCAGCATGTGGTTGTTTCATTGTCATTAGTTGCTACTTCTCATTGTCCGGTGATAGTATAATCTATTATATGATTGTCTCTCCACAGGTGGTCGTGAGTGTCGGCCATGTTGAGGACCTGCACCCCGGGGCGCGCCCCCCATCTGCGGTCCCCCTCCCCCACCAATGGCAATGGACTCCGCCGCCAGATCGTCAAGATGGTCAAGATCGGTGACCAGTCGGACGCCCCCGGCACAGCGACGGTCATCTACGACTTGAGACAGAGACAGGTCATCCAAAGGGACGTAATTGCGAACAAACCTCCAGATATCAGACGGATCCCCGCTAAGCAATTAGAGAGTGAGCGCGTAGATCGCAGTCAGGAGTTTCCAACGTCTTCGAGTTTATTTCCACAGCCTTGTAAGACCTCAACACCATACGCGAAAAGACGAGAATGGAGAAAATCGCCGGAGGGGCAAAACCAGTCTCCCGTCAGAACTAAACCGTCCTTTCAAACCCCGAGTCCCCCGCGAATCTCTCAAGGAACGCCGGATACAGCCAAGCGACCTAGACTTTGTCAAGGACGCGAACGCCGGCTGTTGAAGATCAAGGCCATCCGGCTGCAGAATGACAGCTCTGGACCTCACTGCCAGACCTCAGACTCTTCCAGCCCCTCCGACGAGAAAACAGTCAGCAAGACCTCCGCGGGAGAACCTTGCGAGGTCCGAGGAAATGCCATCAGCTCCTCTCCAACTCGAGGTTCGAGGATCATGTCGCCGGGAAAACGAGCCGACGTTCACCGCCGTGCTACAATGTTCTCGGCGTCGTTAGAACTTTTCCGCCGTCGACTGAAGATGAATCAGAGCAAGTTCTTCAACTGTAACAAGGTGAACCCCGAGGAATACGTGATTCGGAGAGATGATGACACGAACTTTAACACGCCCATTAAGAAGCCGCTGGTGGCACATCTCGTACATTCTCCTCCGAAATCGACGCCATCGCCTAGACGTGTCCAGCAACATGTGAAACAGGAGGATTCCCCAGAGGACAGTATTGATGCTCGTGGTACGAGGCACTCGTACAGACTGGCGGATATTTCTCATGTTTCTGACGAAGATAAACAGGTAAATGTTTCATTAAAATGTCACACCATGTTATCGAACAACACGGTAAACAAAGCATAGATTGTAAAGTTATTAATACGTAGAAAGTATTTTAAATGCATTCATCTCAAATATACCGGTATGTTAATGTTTAGTTGCAATATATCCGTTTCTATGTAAATGAACATTTTAACTGCTACGTGGGGTTAACAATCTTTTATCCCCGTCCTTATCACGACCACTATGGCATGACTCTATATTACCCACCCCAATGTGCATAATGGTACAAAGGGGCCAATTTCACACCCGCTCCAGGCAGTCAAATTTGAGCCGGTGAAACAATGATCATTTGCCATAAACCTAGCAATAAACATTGCCACCGGACCAAGAACGCTAATCCGTGAGTGCATACTGTGGCTCATTAAGAGTTAAGGTCTATACACCTGCCATGTATGAAGTAGGGGGTTAATTAAGGATTGGGGAGCATACCTGAAGGCCCAGGTAGGGTACAGGTAGGGTCAGCTATGTCCAGCTATCAGCAATACAGCTACTGGTGTCAAAAAAGTGATCTCTGGTTTACCCATACACCTGTATTTTCCGCTCCAGTGAGATTATATCTTTGCCATTTATGAATCATATAACATGTATATTTGTATCAGTGAGATTATACATTTGCCATTTATGAATCGTATGAAATATATATTCGCCTTGAATACTTCTCAATGGTAAAATAATGTGGCTTTGTTTGATACAAATTATAATTTTGTTATTTTACATTGTATGAATCGTATGAAATGTATATTCGTCTTTAAATGATTTTCAATGGTAAATAATATATCTATGTCAGATACAAATGTGCTTGGAATGTTCATAATGTTTCACATGTGCCATACTACATTTTTAAGCTAGCTGTTTGCTGCTATGCTAGTGGTAATAGCTGCTATGCTAGTGGTAATGGCTACTATGCTAGTAGTAATGGCTGCTAGGCTAGTGGTAATGGCTACTAGGCTAGTGGTAATGGCTACTAGGCTAGTGGTAATGGCTAGTGGTAATGGCTACTATGCTAGTGGTAATGGATACTAGGCTAGTGTTAATGGCTGCTAGGCTAGTGGTATTGGCTACTATGCTAGTGGTAATTGCTACAAGGCTCGTGCCGTTAGCTACCCGCTGCCGTTAGCTATAGGTATTCCAACGTCGAAAAGGTCTCACTTCTGTTGGTAGAGATGTTCTACCGTCCTATTATATCATAAATAATTCTCAATATTATTGTGCATTTTACACTTGTGCTTCCTACAATGTAAGTATCATTTACAATAGGAATGTTGTGTAATATATACAAATGATGCAAAACTGAACATATGCAAACCGTGCAACATAATCAACTGCTCACACTTCCAACCCTGTCAACTAGAAGCAGTCGTAAAATATTGTATTGTGTACCAGAAGGCTTAAGCCGTCGTAGAATATTACTAAGAGCGTAAATTAACGTGTAATTATTGTGTCAATGTTACGCATATTAATATTCATATAACTTGTGTATAGCTTCGTAATTATCTACATGGTCCACCAGTAAATGAATGCTGCATTAGATCACGGACAATGTTCAAGCAAGACGAGAAAGTCACGACGGAAAAAGCTGATTGTGTGACATCCTCGAGACCCAAACTCAGTGATTGTTCGTATGTTACATCTCGATGGCGTATGTAGAGGGACACTCGGCATGTGTTTTAGATGATGGTTGTATGCTAAATGCTTACTCTCATTGTCATTTGCAGTGAGGTATATTACAATGGGCCCAGTTCCATTCAATTGGGACGGAACTGCACAGCACACTCTTCATGCAAATGACATAATGTCTTCATAAACAAAATCTTACTCATAGTAAAATACCGTGATCATCAAGAGTATACAGTAATCATTATAATGTTGTACGGTCTAGAACGGTATTCTTGCAAATAGCATATTATTGACATCGTCTTGCATTCGGATCGACCGAGCGACATTCTCAGATATGCATGTCGCGAAGTATTTACGATTGCTCGTCTTGGTGTGTTGCAGGTTCCTATTGGTCTAGGCGACATCCGGGGACTTCCTCAAGTGAAGACGTACGTGTTGGAGGATGATACGAAGGACCAAGTACGCAGACGTAGTTTTAAGGAGCCGGCCCCTCTGACGTCGCACAACGTCGACATACACAACATGTTCATGGACCAACAACGTCGATGCCCCCGCCTCGATATGAATGGAGTCGCCTATGACGCTCGTGTTTGGCGCTGGGTGGAAGAGTCCAATGCTCAAATCAGGTTACAGAGAGTAGTGAGGTTCAATGTTTCTTCCAACGCCAGCAACGAAAGGATTTCACTGTCAGACTCCAACAAGGTGATATCGTCCCCAGACAGGTCACGTGATTAGACACAACGAAAGGGGTTCCCTGTTTGACTCTAGCGGAGTGATTTAGGTATTCGGACAGGTCACGTGATGGATCCCCCAAAATGGTGTCCATGTTAAATAATCAAAGTTGCCTGTGATAATGGTGACTAAGGACTTCACGGATTACTTGGAGCGAGAATTATATGCAAATCGTTAGGGGTGGATTTACGTGTATGATCTATGCAACACATTATGTGATATCTACTCTGGTGATGGTTATCTAAGCCTATGTTTGTCTTCATGCTCTTACACAGTATACTAGTACATATGTATTCTTGCAAAATCGTTAGGCCTACTGTTTTACATGTATCATGTAATGCTATCGTATTTCCGGTATTACCATTCATATTATGACATACATTTTATAATGTGGCTACAATCTCATTGATGTTGATACACTCTCATTAAAATCAGACCTGTTCATGCTCCTTAGATATTTTGAACAGTCGCAAAAGATTTCGAAATGATCGTTGAAATATCTACAGGAGCAAACGTTAACACTAATGTCTGATTTCTATGACATTATTGGTTTTTAGCTTATTAGCTTATTATCGTACATTCTCTTTCAGGTTGTCACATTATTCCCATTAAGTTGTTCCTAATAATTCCTCCCATACACATTGAATCTACAGGAATAATGATTAATACCAACCAGAGAGTGCCTTTGTAGATATGGTGTACAGTGTCAAATAGCATGGATACATTACGTGGTTAGTGATACACATATACATGTGTGTACAGCCATTAGGGTTGGCGTTGTTAAAGATATACACATTACGAAATAACGTACAAGTTTTGTATTACATTACAACGCAATTTTATTCTAAAATCAAAACCATCATCATACTTTTGTTGTGAAATTCTGTCTTTTCATAATTTACCTTTATCTTAGATTTCTGTAGGTTATGCATATAGGCTGGCTAATATTGTTACGTTTGGGTATAACGTTTTGCATTTTAGCAATTGTTTTGATATTTTATGAACGCTTTCGAGAATGTCATTTCAATACGTATCAATATGTAATAACAATTTCACTCTATAATGTGAAGTTCCGTTTCATATGCGTCATATGGTTTCTATGTCTTCATATAGATTCATGTATAGTGTGTACTTGTGATTGCTATCAGTACTGACTATATTGGAGATGACGGAGTTTCGCTATACAGTCAGGACAAATGTTTGTGTACTTTCGATATCCATTCAAATTAGCTAATGATGTTTTTGTAACGATTAATTCCAATATGAGATTTCGTTGTTCATTCTATGAAGATGATGGGATTTCGTAATGGATCGGGGTGGAAGTGATATATTTAGTGTTGCATTCGATAACGATTATTGACTTTCGGCATTTTTGGATTTTCTGTGGTCATTCCGTAGAATACATTCGTTATTATTGCGGTTAGGTACAACTTTCGGTATGCTAGACTATAGCTGATGGTCTTTCGATATACATTCTATAGATAAATCGTCTTTCGATATCCTCAATTTTTGGTATGATCCGTAGACAATATAGATGAGTGACTTTCATCCTCTATTCAGTAATTAATGTCATAGTTTCGACATGCAATACCATGAACAATAGAGGATGTAGTTTCGATATACGTTCAGTATAGATGTTAGCATTTCGACATGTATTTGGCATTGATGATGGAGTTTTGCTATGCATAATACATTCAGCATGTATGATGAAGTTTCGATATGCATTCATATTATAGAGGATGATGTTTTGATATTGATTCTGCATAGGGAATGAAGTTTCGATATAGATTCTGCATAGAGGATGAAGTTTCGGTATGCATTAACATAGGATGAAGTTTCGATATACATTCATATTACAGAGGATGGACTTTCGATATGGATTCGGCATAGATTATACAATTTCCGTATATATTGAATATTCACGTTGACGGTGGGAGTTTCGAAAATGCAATCTGTATATATGATATTGCAGAATAAATAGAGGATTAAATTTCGATACGCAGTCATCATACAGAATGTGGCTTCGATAGCCAGTCATCATAGAGGATGACGTTTCGTTATGTGTTCAACATAGAATATTTAGTTTCGATATTCATTAACATATAGGATGAAGGTTCGGTATAACAACATAGAGGTTGACGTTTCGATATGGATTTATCATAGAGGAAGGAGTTTCGGTAAGCATTCAACATAGAAAATGGCGTTTTCCATATTCATTCAGTATATTCCATATTCATTCCATATTCATTCGATATGCATTCGACATAAATATTTCGATAAGCACTAACATAGATGATGTAGTTTCGATATGCATTCAACATAGAAGATGGCGTTTTCGATATTCATTCAGTATGCCGGTGAATAATATTGCATTCAGATAGAGGATAAAGTTTCGATATGTATTCAACATAGAATGGGGTGTTTGTATGCATTCAGCATAGAGGATGAAGTTTCGCTATGCATTCGACATAAATATTTCGATAAGCACTAACATAGATGATGAAGGTTCGATATGCATTCAACATAAAAGATGGCGTTTTCGATATTCATTCAGTATGCCGGTGAATAATATTGCATTCAGAATAGAGGATAAAGTTTCGATATGCATTCAATATAGAATTTGGTGTTTGTATGCATTCAGCATAGAGGATGAAGTTTCGATATGCATTTAGGATGTATGGTAATGCATTCATGATAGAGGATGAAGTTTCGATATGCATTCATCATACAGATTGGGGTTTTCGATAGGCAGTCAGTATTGATGGATGACATTTCGATAGGTATTCAGCACGGAGAATGAAGTTTCGTAATGCATTTAACATAAATATTTCGATATACCTTAACTTAGATGATGAAGTTTCGATATGCATTCAGTATATATGCATAATGCATTCATGATAGAGAATGAAGTTTCGATATGTATTCATCATACAGAATAGGGTTTCGATAGGCATTCAGTATAGATGATATGATGAGTTTCCATTGGCATTATTTAGAAAGGATGAAGTTTCGAGATGCAATAATACAAAAGATTATCAAGTTTCGATAGGCATTACTACGAATGATGATGGTTCGATATGCATTCAGAATAGAGAATGAAGTTTCAGAATGCATTCATCATGCAGGTTTGTATTTCGATATGCATTCAGCATATACCGCTATGATGGGGTTTCGATATGCATTCAATAGAAAATAAGGAATTTCGGTGGACAGGCAACATAGCTTATACTTACTTTCGGTATACATTTAAGATATCTACTTTCGTTTACGATGCATCAACGCGTGACTAAATGTATGTAGATGGTGGACACTCTATGTAGATGTTAGACACGCTATGTACATTATGGACAATCTATCTGGATGATGGACTGAATACATTCTATGGCGATGAAGGTCGTTTGGTAAATATGCAATCTACCGGTTATGCATTTTCGGCATGTGCATTGCTTAGAAAATTGAAACTTTCGGTTTTCATTAGATATAGATGATGTAATGTTGGCATGTCTCCAGTAATCATCGAAACCTCGAACATTATGCGTACTTAACAGACAGTTGATGGATGTATAGTAGGCATTATAGTCGGTGTTTTGAGAAAAGTTTGCAGTTAGTAATGGACTTTCGAAATGTTTGCAATACACTTAGGGGAGACTTTCGGAATGCAATCAGTATTCATGGACATTTCCATAGGCATTTGCAGATGGTGGATTTCCTATACATTCTCTATATAAGATAGTGTACTTTCGGTATGCATTAAATATAGTATTGATGTACAATGTGCATGGTCTACTTTCGGTATGCATTTAAGTTCGGTATGCATACATTCAACATAATTATATTCACTCTATATAGATGATGGAATGTAAGTTTGCATTCAAAGGAGATTGTGAACCTTCAGTTTGTATACAATATACTAATAGTTACTGGATTAGATGATCTTTCTTTATGGGAAGAGATATTATTGTTGGTATGATCTTAAGATAGATCATTAACTGTTCACCGTTGATGATAGAGTTTCGATATAGATTCAGTAAAACTGCTGCTTTCTTTATTTCCTATACTCTCGATATAAATGCCGTTCTGATAATAATGTTTACATTGCATACAATATAGATGAAAAGTTTATTTTTCGACTTGCAAACAAATTGTAGATTTAAATATTGACGATTACTACACGCATCCAGAATGCATTATGAACTTTCGATATGCCTACAATATCATGTACTTTCGGTATATATGTTTTCTACAGGAATTGTATTACGGTACTTTCGGTATGCATAAAACACATATAATTGAATTTCGGTACGTGTTTAATAGTAAAATTTAGAAGAGATTATAGCCTTCCTGTATGTTGAAAAATAGATGGTGGACGTTCGGTATAGATTCATTAATATATATGCTAGTTACATGTATGTTCATGTATCGCTTCAATTGGGCATATCATATATAGTAGTGCGGTTTACCATATTATATTAATAGAATGGACGCCTACCCTTCACAAATATAATATTTGTAACCTCCTATGCGTATAAGGCATCATTTCTACATACCAAGAGAAGAATTTGTGATATTATATTGAATGCATGCATAATATACATGTTGTGTTTTCTGTGTGTACAAATAAAGTTTGTTTTCATATTATGATCTAAATGGAAACCATTCATGTGATAATTCATTCGAATGTTCATTTCCTAACAGAATATTCAGCATTTGTAAATATCTTGAATAAATGTGTGCCAATCTGTATGTGTATGTTAATATGTTTGTTATCAGCGATACTACTACTACTACTACTACTACTACTACTACTACTACTACTACTACTACTACTACTACTACTACTACTAC
>JAUTBT010002079.1:0-10301 GCA_032361225.1 Lepetodrilus schrolli
ACACACACACACACACACACACACACACACACACACACACACACACACACACACACGTACGTGAATAAAATACCGCTCTTTTGCTCGCAAGAATATTTCGTGTCCATTTCTATAGTAGGGAGAATCAATCGCTGGAACCTGTCAATTATCAATTTAATATCATCTGAAAAAAATTAATATCATTAACGAAAACATTAGCCGGTCGTCCTTATTGCAATGGCAATCTTATAGTAGAATGCACCATTCCCTAAACAGTCACGATCGCATGCTAGCCATCATTGTGAAGACATGTATTATGGGCGATAACAATCGATTTCTTTGCAAATAAATACTATATCTATAGCCGACTAATATTGACAACCAAAAAGCGCTTTGGGGGTCTTCTTCGATATACAACCGCTATTCATTCCGGCATGTGTCTGTGTTCACATTATTCAGTTTCCATACCTTGCTCTACTTCTGCAATGTCTTTCCGTTATGACAAATAGGTCTACAAAGAACCATAGTAGTTGGGCGGCTAAGGGGCAAATTGTATTTCAAAATGGCGGTCTTTACTGGACATAATCAAATAAAGTATACATTATCAAGTCAAAATGTCATAAAAACTACCCAAATATACACATGTAGATCAGAAAACAACATGAAGCTACCTAATGATGAATATGAGATAGTAGCCATTTTGGTTTTCAAAATGGCGGCCGTCAGCAGCATAAGTTGATGTGTCTTCATATATATGCCTACATATATTATATAAAAAGCTACATATACACCACATTTTATGCTTTTATGACAATGAGAACAATTCGGGTGTTTTTGTCTCTTAATCACTCTACTATAGGAAGTGCCGTACATGTGTATGTATCTCTACGAGGAACATATATAGAGATTATTAACTGAGTGTCTTTATATATCGTCGATATCCTGCACTTAGGGATAATCGTTGTACAGAGATTATCCCTAAATGAAGGATATAGACGATATCTAAAGACACAAGGTTAATAATCTCTTTATCATTTAATGTCATGCTCAAATACTTCTCTACAAGAAGAAAACATTAACGTGTGAATCGACATTTTAAAGTTACGCGTAGGAATACACGCAGGCCAGTAAATTGAAAACCGCTTCACTCATTGATAAATACACCAAAGGAAAAATAACAACTTTAAAAACAATTATCATTTTTATTACAAATTGTGAATATATCAAATCTAGTCGATTAGCACATAGTCTCCGATGATAATTGTCATCTTGTTTACTATTTCCATAGTGTAGCATTTATAAATAGTAGTACGACGTCACATGAACATGACTTCATGTGAAAATAGCTCACTAATTTGCATATTTATTGGTCTGGCAAAGTACCATGATACACGAAATATGTAATGCCACTATTCAAGAAATTAAAGGTAAAACAATAACCTCCAATTATAGACCTATATCTTTGATCAGTTGTGTTGGTAAAAGTTTTGAGAGAGCTGTTTTCATACATATCGCAAACTACTTTTTAGACAACAAATTATTCTATAAATATCAATTCGGTTTCCATGCTGGCCACTCAACAGTTCATTCACTACTAGAATTGTACGACAATTTTTGCAACGCACTCGATGTAAAAGAAGAATAGTTTATGGTATTTTGCCATATGTCAAAAGCATTCGACAGGGTATGGCATCGTGGACTAATAGCTAAACTAGAAACATTTGGCGTTCAAGGTAAACTTTAAAATTGGTTCAGTTGTTATATTAATAACCGTAACCAAAAAGTATTTGTTAATGGAGCACTTTCTCATGCCGTGAGTTTGAATGCTGGTGTACCCCAAGGTTCTGTTTTGGGGCCATTTCTTTTCAATGTTTACATTAATGATATTGCCTATGATCTTAACTGTACTACGAGATTGTTTGCTGACGACACCTGCTTAGGCGCATCAAGTCGAGACAGACAGATCATGATCATGCGTACATCCCTGGATAAGAGCTTAGACAATATTAATATATGGGCAAATAAATGGTTGCTTTCAATTTTACAAGATATATAATAGATTAGCACCTTCATATTTATCAGACAAACTCCCAGCTAATGTCAACACTAAATCTAATTTTAATCTGAGAAATGCTGGAAATTTGATTGTACCATTTACTCGTACAACTTTAGCTTATGTTTCATTCATCCCCTCAACCAGTAGACTATGGCATGAGCTATCAAATGAAAGTAGGCAATGCGACACTGTATTAATCTTTAAATATACATGATTGGTTTTCCTTTTTTTTCAGATTGCAGGGAAAACGAAGAAGAATTTTACGTTTTCTCACAGGAAAGGAGCGCTGGGTCACATGCCCAGTTCGGGTACGATGACGTCAGATTTCAAAGTGTTTACTTTAGTCCAGGCTAACTTTCTTTGGCAATTGTCGGAATAATAGCTTTACAGAGATGCCTTCTTTTTTTTCCTTTTTATTTTGTTTTTGGTTATCCACATATCAGACGTAAAATAAAGCTTCTTCTTATAGCATGGAATAAATGGCTTTAGAACTTGCCATGCTACTTTAAGATAGGCATGGTACTTTTGGGTTATTCCAGGGCTCTTCTGTACGTGACCTTTGCTTGGAACTACGCCGTTACTAAGATTGTACGCCGTTTGTTTTGTATACAGGAGAGTCCAGGTCCCCGTTCCACAAAGCGATCGTAGCGCTACAAAGAGTCGTAACTCCTATACGTGTATATGACGTTACGGCTCTCGTAGCGCTACTAGTTCTGTGGAATGGGCCCCTGGGATTTCATGACAGCAAACATTTGTGATGATGACTGGAGGCTATCATATATAAATAACATTAATACCTTCTCTTTTTTTTTATATTCGTCAATGTTATTTTAAAATATATATAAGTGTTTTAACAAACGTGATATCATTTTATTCAATCTCAGGAGGTGATGTATTCATCCACGCAAAGTGCAACGAAGTCGGCAAACTCTTCGAATTGGCCGATATAGTCCTCCGTAATTTACCGAAAGACAGCGTCGACACGTATGAGGACATTTACAGCTTCGTCTACCAGGGTGGCAGAGATTTGTCCCGCTTCATTGATGGTACGTCAGTTGTGACTCCTTCTTTTTGAATTTGCTATAATTGTAAATTAAATTAAATATTTGTAACTTCAGTATTGTCGTTGACATATGGATCGGCGTCTATTGTACATACTGCAACTTCCTGACATGTACATTTTACACAATGGTATTAATACACAACAATGGGGTTGTTTTTAGTGCACTATTCCGAGTTAGATTTTCTCAATATGTTAGTTCAGTCTTTGATATATGTTTTCGTAACCATCCGTTTTTCCACGTACAAAATACTACAAATAGTGGGCGGAATAGTGCAGTAGTTAGTTGGTCCGGTTACAAAACGGAAAATTCCGGGTTTTAATCTCTACAGGTGTCCATTATAGTTACTACTTCACTGTGAGACTTTCTCCAAGTATTTTAATCAATTCTAATGTTTTAATCTACTGACTTTAATTATATGTTATTTTTATGGACTATACTATGAAGATAATAATAATAATAATAATAATAATAGTAATAATAATGTAAACAGTTATATTGCGCCGAACGCATGCTCATAGCGCTACATAACCGACAGCCCTCCTGGCTGTATTAGGCACGTATCTTTAGGATATCTCTGGTTGCCTCCAGCAGAGAGAGGGTTACATCTCAACTATATCTGTTTCCAGGAACTGAGAATCCGGCTGATGATGACAGCCGACAGAATGTAGCCGTAGAGAAAGAAACTGGCGGAAGCTATGTGGTAAGTGTTTATTCATAACCTTGTTCATGCTGGCGAAACCCACATACTAGTATGCCCTAAAGGACATTGCTATTTATTTGTCAGATTTTATTCTTAAATAGTTTTTTTATCCATATAATTTGGAGGCGGGAGTTAGTACAATGGTATTACTTCGGAGCCAACACTCCCGGTTAAAATCCCATCCCAAGAGCCCGGCATCAATGTTCGCAAACATTACCTTTCTGACAGATCATGATAGGATGTACGGTGTCTGTATGGTGGAAATGCAGTGATCATCAGTGGTCTAACATATACTGTTTATAATCAGTATTGTCAGTGTGCCATATGCCATAGCGTTTATATGTCTTAGGTGGGATCCTAATATTTATTATTAATATTATATTCTGTATAGAAAGCTATCTAGTAATTACCATGTATACCGTTTTAAACCGTTTCTCATAATTCTTAAGAATGGCCATGATACCTTTACATGCTGTGTATATTTTATGTGTAATGTATGTATAATGTATACATGGGTGAGACGAAAATAAATTATATGTCTGTCTGTATATCTGTCTGCCTGGTCTGTCAGTACCAGCCAGTGCTCAGAGGTTTACTGCAACATTCAGCCAGGGGTACCACATGAAGCAGTCCGGAACGGATTTAACTACCTTTGTGTTGCAAGGATGGTTATTACATATACCTTGTTGAATAATTACATTTTGTCAAATTTTGATGAATTGACCATTATAGATCTGTATACTTGGATAAATTGATTTGTTACAGCCATAATTATAATAATGAGTATTTACCCAACTAATATTGGGAACACAGTTTTATATGAAATACTGTTTGTGAAAGGAAGAGTCTACTTTTGTTTTTATAATGCTCTTGTCGCAATGAGAATGCGTGTACGTATATGTTGTTTGTATTTTCAGATTACTCAAAAATGGGTTCACAATTTAGATCTAATCAACCGTGAGAAAGGTAATGACAAATCAATTTCGAATTGATGAATTTCAAACTCCATCTATTACATAGTATACAACCTCTCCGAATTTTGATTTGCGTACTGTGTTGGTATCAGGACACATACGATGTACATTTGAATATGACTTTACGTTAGTAAATCTTTGCTTCTGTATCATTAGCGCTAAACAATTCACATTAAGATTCAGATTAAAGTTGACATTGATTAACGACTTCCGTGTTAAAATATATTTCAGATAAAACTATGGAGGGCTGGGTCGGCCGAATGAGAAGTGACAGCACAGAACTCAACCGAAAGCCCATTACATCGCACGTAGCGCGCATGACCGGAGGTAGGTGTGATGTCTTCGCAGAGTATGGGTTGACGGAGGTGAACTGAGAACCGGTTTAAAGAGGCAAGATCATACTTGCATAGGGAATAATTGTCTATCGGGGTTATTGCATATGCTGAAAGAACAATCTTTCCTCGACATGTGACATTTATTTTCAGATTTTTTATTCATCGAGAAATATAAATACACATAACATCCAAAAGGGCGGCCACGCCGGAAGTTGTGACGTCACAGGTTTCTGTGTACATAGATCCCCTCACAGAAACTAAGATAGACATTCACATTTTTAGTGGTTTTTTTTCTACCAACTGGTCAAATTACCGCGGAAGAACAACAATTGAGCTCACGATACATTACAATGTCTCTCTGATTAAGCTATATTTATTCGTGACAGTGAATAATATTGACAGCAGTGGTTCTCTTTCTCGGTGTTTGGTGTGAGCTGTTGTTCTTGATCGACATGTTCATGATGAAAGAAACGACATCTTATACAGGGCCTAAACGGTTCCATAAAATAGACCCGACACAGGCCTATGCTGGACTGCCTCAGACTTGAGTGCATAGGTGTCTTCTCCGAGGTCCACGCGAATAGTCTATATTTAGATCATTGGCATACAGTGTCTTACAGTTTGAATAGATGATCTTTTCATTTTTTTTATTAACTATTAATATTATTTATTTACTATAAAAAATTATAATAATATAATCTTGCCTCTTTAAAGTACATGTATTATGAAAAACGATTTGAAACACTGCATGCTCAGAATCATACAAGGATGACATATATTATATCAAGGATGGATCGATTAATACACAGGAGAAGAAGAAGAAAAAATAAAACTTGAGAAACCATCAAATATGGAACCTGTCTGGCAGGTAGTGTTACAAACCCCTGTTTGGTACTGTTACTCAAAACCTATTTAACGCAGGTTTCTCAAATTTGGCACAGTATTCGGAAATACTTGCACCCAACCAGTTCCAATGTTAAAAATTCTGTCTATTTAACCTCTATTTCACTTCATATCTTTGCTAAATATGTGGAGGGGTGCCGTTCTATTATGTAACATTCGAACATGTAAATCTCTGTTACATTATAGAACGGCACCTCTCCACATATTTAGCAAAAGTGCGAAGTAAAATAGTAATAGGTTAAATAGACAGAATTTTCATTCGTCGACCTACGAAATTCGGCATTGGGAGGGTGTATGCACTGCATAACTCTTAGTGACCTGCATTAAATAGGTTTTGCGTAACGATACCAAACAGGGGTTTGTAAAATTACCTGCCAGACTATATAAAATGTTAAAATTGGGCATATGCCTACACACAAAGCATGCAACCAGTGAGATGAAATCGGCTCTAAACCCCAATTTAATAAACCACTATTAAATGCATGTATGTCTTGGATGAGCTATCGAACAGCAAAATCCAAAAGAAATGATTTAAAGTACGAAATAAATGTATTTCCCCCTCTTTCAGGTCACACTTTCAACCACCCCAAGACGTTTGAAATAGTCCGTCAGTCCATGCCGTACGGAACTCACTCGGGAGAAGCCGGCCTCTTCTTCATCGCCTACGCTGCCTCAACGGAAAACTTAGAGTTCATGCTTGACCGCATGGTGGGGGCCGGAGGTGACGGACACAGTGACGACATCATGAGACTAACTAGAAGTACTAAGGGAACGTACTGGTACTTCCCAGGAGTGCAGGAACTCGGGAAACTGGAGTAAAACAAAATAGTTCCTCAAATCTCGTCAAATCTCGGCCTCTGCGAGGTTTCGTTTTCGGTGTAAATGGAATGACAGTGTTTGCTGCAAAAGACATTATATCACTGTTGGTAATGTAAAAATGTTAATTATATTTGTAGTACTTCAGTGGTTGGTTCCATTTATCGAGATGTGTTGGGTTTTGTATAACTACGCATAGTATACGATCTATAGTTATTGTTTCTTTATTTGAAAAATAAAAAGACTGTTTGTAACCCTGAAGCAAAAGTTTGTGATGTTATATTTGCATGAGACACAACTATTTGGCAGATATGAATAGAGTATGAAGTAAAGACATCCGAGTTTATACGTAAGAAGATACTCATCTTATGTTTGATGTACATTCATGCAACAATTATTTCATTTCAAATGGACATTGCATTACATTCCGTATTACTATTGTTTAATTACATGTATTGTGTACTAAGATATGTGATTGTTTTTTTTCTATTTACTAAAATGTTCTGGCATCTTTTTTGCTGGCATGGTATTATTTGGAGTACAACCGGGTCTATACATGATTGTAGTAGTAGGCCTACGTTTATATTGGAAACAAATTGAAACGTATTCTATATTAACCATTCGTGCCCTTTATATATGCTTAATGTTGTATTCCTGCTTGTTAGAACACAGTTTAAGGAATGTAGACCCTAAGTGAATTATAATAAACAACAATAATATGGCGTAATCTGTTTGGGTTTTTCTATCTCCCCTCCCCTCCCCTCTCTCTCCCCCTCACTCTCTCTCACCCCATATCCCCACCTCTCTCTCTCTCTCTCCCCCTCTCTCTCTCTCTCCCCCTCTCTCTCTCCCTTCCCGGGAGCCACGAGCCCAGAATACTGACAAAAGTGTAGGCCGCAAGATGTGTGTAAAGGAAAATGTATATGGCATGGCCTAACTACCGGCCTACATGTACAAAGAGCCAATGTTGTCCGCGGACCAGGCGAGTTGACAGATGATTTAATTATCTAACCAATTTTATTTTGTTATGGCATACAATCACGGTTTGTTGACATATTTTATGGTCAAACGTAATTTTGCCTGAAAGTATATACATTTGATCGGTCTACACCTGTATATTGGGTAACTCCCACTGGTTTTCAATGTTTTAATTTTATTTTTTTAAATTTATATCGCGATTGTATATTTGACAAATCAAATGTACACACTTTCAGGTAAATTACGCTTGGCTATTTATCATATGTCAACAAACCGGTTTTGTCATCGGTATCGAAAAAAGCCAAACGATAGGCAACCCTACCGTATCCGTTGGGCTTAAGGTGACACAAGTTTTTCAGCCTGTGATTCAGTGTGGGTCGAGGAATCCTAGATACGATGAGGTTCTCGGTCACACATCGACGATCCAGCCGAGCTCTAACGTGATTCAGTTTAATGTGTGCCATCACAATACCCGGCATGCGATAGCCGAGTCCATGAACCATTGAAAATATATTATAAACCAGGCATAGATACCAGATCACAACATCACATTAAACATTTCCTCGAGAATATGGCGTGTCCACGTTTCACAATAAATGTGTGGGTGACGCAGTTGTATGTCTATATCATGAAATTCCTAAAAACAGGTTAACGATTTCGCGAAATTTTACTGTAACATAAAAACACAAACTTCACAAATAGCCTACACTTTTAATCCGTGCGCGGTCCATCGCAATCTAAAAAAGAAATCTGCAAGATAGTAGACTATAAAGTCTGGGCTCCTGACTACTGACAAAATCATTGACGTGCAGGCAGCAAGACAGGAATCCAGTTCAATAGCCTGAAGTCGCATCACAGCCGGTGTAAGGTGTTGATAGATATTCTCACAAGGTCTTCTGTGTAATATATGTAAAGGAAAAGGTATCCCCGGACCAGGTGAGTTATAATTGACAGATGACTTTATTTCCTAACCAATTGTATTTTTTTAAAGACAGACATTAACTGATCATACACAAGTATATTGGGCAACAACTTACTGTACATTTTCCAGACATTTTCCCATTTTTAAAATTTTCATATTATTTTTTTTTTTTTAAATAGAATTGACATACTTTCAGGTAAAATACGTTTACCAACAAACAAACCGTCATTGTATGCCTCGTATTGGCAAATTATGAATATTATTTAAAATTAACTAATTAACATCTCTGAGTATTAATACGAATGTTCAAAGATAGGCCTATAGGCTACTTTTAACAATTATTGCTGGACTATGTTGATTATTTATTTTGTGAACTATCTTCATTTAAATCCATCAATAATAGTATATAGCATATAGTAGTTCTATAACTATACCTGCATTTCCCCAGAAGTTGTGCTTTATTTCGAGAGAGAAACAAAAAATTCTCAAGAAAAATCGTGAATTCAAAGTAGATTTTCGAGTTAATTGTGCATACATTATTTTGTGCGTTATTAAACGCATATACAATGACATATGGTCGACCTATTTGATAGTCAAACGAAATTGCTTAGTAGTACGTAGTAGTAGTAGTAGTAGTAGTAGTAGTAGTAGTAGAAATAGTAGTACTCTCTCTCTCTCCCTCTCTCTCTCTCTCACTATCTATCTATCTCTTTCTCTCTCTCTCACACACACACACACACACATCGTGATGATAATGGAATTTATCCATGATATATATTTTTTAAAGTGCTATATTTATGTTTCTTTACAGTAGTAGTAGTAGTAGTAGTAGTAGTAGTAGTAGTAGTAGTAGTAGTAGTAGTAGTAGCGTCATCAGCATTCTTGTTGTATTATTACTACTATTATTATTACTATTAAATATTATTATTATTAATTATTATTATTATTATTGCAATCATGCAACGTTTGTATGGTCATTTGCACTCCTTCATGCAGTGGAATCGTTTTGAAATAGAATATTTAAAAAATACTTGGCACGCAAGACTAACCTGGCAAGTATGCTCTTAAAAAAAGCAAGCTCACAATACTAGAATAGATAGATAGATAGGTAGATAGGTAGTAGTGGTAAATAATAATAATAATGTGAAAATTTTTATTGCGCCAAATCCCCGCTCGAAAGCAAGCTCATAACGATACATTATTACCCCGGTCGATTGATCTGTGTACACTCAATTTCCTTCTCAATTCCCTGGGGAGTATACAACCTAAGCTGTCGTTCAAGGTTATTATTCACTTGTCCATCTCATCCTTCCGAATTAAGTCCAGCAATTATCGAACTAAGCTACTTGCCTAAGGTGACACCACACATTTTTCAGCCTGTGATTCAGTGTACTGTGTGGGGCAGGAACGAATCCTAGATACGATTAGGTTCTCGGTCACCCATCTACGAAACAGCCGAGCTCAAAAGTGCTTCACTAATTTGACCATGTAATAGTAGTAGTAGTGGTAGTAGTAGTAGTGGTAGTGGTAGTGGTAGTGGTGGTGGTGGTGGTGGTGGTGGTAGTGGTAGTGGT
>JAUTBT010002080.1:0-10300 GCA_032361225.1 Lepetodrilus schrolli
AAAATGTTATCTACAGTAGAATAACATTGTTGTCCTACTGATGTTATCTCCTGTGGGAGCCAGTATTGGGTGATAAAATTTAATTCTCCATCCTGAAACTACTATGTACATACAACTAAACTAGTCCCATTGATTATTATTGTTGAGCATTTAAAACCTCATATTGATTGTAAAGAATAATTCCTCAAAAGACATTTTATGACCTGACAAGCTTATATTATCTTGAGTCTCAACAGAACAATTGTGCTGAAATTATTTCTGTGTATTAAGATGTACGTCATATTAATATGTGCGAAATGATAATATAGGAAATAAACTGTTTTCTTCTTTATATCGATAGATAGCTGTGCTACAGCGACGGATAAGTCTTATTGTAGTCCAGCAATTTGCATCTACCCCAGCGTTAAAAAGGACTGTCCGGTTGCCTGCAAAAGCTGTTCAGGTAAGTAGGCCTACAATTATACCTAAATACAAATATATTTGTTTTTGTCCATGCATGCACATGATAGTATAACAATGCATTGTGTTTGGTTTGCGCATCTGACGTACTTCTTCTCTTTGCTGAATCAATAAAAGTAACAGTCTTAACGTCTTATTTATATTGATCAACAAAGTCTAAACGGGTATTATGCAAATACCAAATACCAAAAGTTTAGTTTTCGTATAATTTATTTCTAATTTCCAATCGTCACACTATTGTCAAAAATGATCTAGCGTTTTTATTTTTAAAAATCCCAAAAAAATCTGTTGCGTTTTGATCTAAGAGTACGGTATCGTCTGCATAAAGTAGTACAAGAATTACAATGGCTCTCGAGATTCATTTGCTTTTGAGTTGTTTTAACAACAAACATACTGTCACGCATTGAAAAACTGTGCTTTTCTAATTTTGTGTTTTATAGGCTGTAAGGCACCGTGCCAAAATAATGGAACTCAAGACATAGAGACTTGTGCATGTGTCTGTGCTGAAGGATTTGAAGGCGATTTCTGTGAAACATCTAAAGCAAGTAAGTTGAACCAACACACATTCTTGAAGAATAGTATAATAAGGTATTTACTATTTAAGTCATTGCTTACAGTAAAAACCACGTCATCATTTTCGTTTGAGAACCGTATTTATAAAGACAGCAGAGATAGAAGAAGATGGTTAATAATGTAATATGTTAGTGCCATACAATATAAAAGTTCGTAAAAAAGAATATCAAATATTATTAACAATGTACATGTATTTTCAATGGATAAAAACTCTTGAAATGGAAACAATAAATGAACGAAGGAAAATATGAACGTAACTCATATTTTACTAATATTTCTGCGAAGGTTACGGCAAGTGGCCTCTGTTGAGACAAACGGTAGGCTACCACATTTGGTTCCGAATCTGATGGAAAAGATTAAAACAAATTAAAACAAATTAAAACCTGCCGTTTTCACAGATGCTTTCGTTGAGGGATGTTCCATCATGCGAAATGGAGTTAGCGTGTACCGAGGGCAACAGGCTATATCAAACAGTGGTTTTAAATGTCAAGCATGGACGAGCGTCAGCCCTCATAGACACAGCTACACAGATGCATACTTCAAGAACACGGATGGAGCATTTTCAGAGACCAGGGAAGCAGCAGGAAACTATTGCCGTGACCCATCATTGAAGAGACCCTCCGGCAGACTGTGGTGTTATAACGGGGAGGGAAGATCTCCCAGATGGGATTGGTGTGACAAGGTCGTTAATAAATGCTAATAAGGCCTCTCCGAAGTTACATGTATCTGAATCCGCGTGCAATGCTAATAAATAATTGAAGCATTATCTATAAGCGAATGTCTTTACTTATTGAAAGTCTTTATTTGGTTCATCCTCGAAACACTGGCCATTAGGCCTTCTTATATTTGACGGATGGGCGGGTGGTAGCGCAGTGGTAGAACAGTTGGACTTCGGAGCCAAAGGTTCCAGGTCCAAAGCCCGCCCCGGGGGCCCGGCATCAATGTTTGCGAAAGTTACCATTCTGATGCGAATTGATAAGATCCGATGTCTGTAGAGTGGCAATGCAGTTATCATTTGATTTGGCCTGTTAAATTTCAATTATTAGCAAACTGTATCAGGTAAGATGCACGATACCATTATTATCTCCATTTGTTATTCTCTACTACACTGATAAATCTCAAGAATAACGTCATATTGTAATGTGAACGTCTGTTGATAAACTAATTGGGACAGAGGCGATAAAGGAGTTATGGGGACGTACGTGACCAGCAGACAATCTTAATGAAGAATCATTGAAATACTATGAAGACTTCAACATTATAGTTGTCCAACTAAAAGATACAAGATGGAGGCGATTTAACAGCCATTGAAGCAAAATATCATATCAGATAAAAGCCTACACAAATTGCTGTATATGTATATTGAAAATTACTGGTGATTCAATCAGATACGCGTGGATATATTGTCGATTCGTTTTTAATGAACTGAGTTGTTTTTTTAATCGTTATCAACACTGGTAAAGATGGAATCTATATATTCAGACTGAGCTACACACATGCTGTATGAAAAGATTTGCCTGAGACCATAACAATTCCAGAGTGGAGACTATGCTATATGCTCCTTGCCCACTTCCTGGGGAAACATTTATGATGTTCCATAATTAGTGAAAAGAGGCATGTTTTAAAATTAATTCATGCCTAGAGTGACATCATATTATAAGTTTTTAGTATGTCTCACTGTGGAACAGAAACGAATACTAGATATTCTAACGATTTCCCAAGCTCACTGGAAACCCGGAACCCATCCATGTCTGCACTAGCCAGACCAGGAGTAGTGTGTTATTGCAGGAACACAATCCTGGTTCATAATGAAAGTTGGTACCATGTTTAAAAGGAAGCCATTAATTTGAGCACTTCGAGAATGTCGATTATTTTACTGACACCTGACCGAGTGTGAAGAATGCTCATTTTCAAGGAATATAAAACCACTAGTGTACATGATACCGAACTCTATGGTGCCATCATAAAGGATCAGTGCATGGTCAGCATATTCTGATCAGGAAGTGATTGAAGACGATACAACATAGGAAGTCATTGTCCTACACACACCTCGAAGCATCTACCAAGCCTGCATACGGATAACAACCATAACATGACAGCCTTAAATAATCAAGCGTGGTCTCAAAGCTGGGTCTCTAGGCTCTCGAAAGTGCATATGTTTATAATACAAAAATGTCCTGCTCGAGTGCACAGCTCGCTGCCACTGAAGAGGACACTGCTTCTGCTGTAAATGCTGGTATGACTCGGATGAGACTTTGCAAATTAACATTCCAATTATGAAAACTCAGTGTTCTAAAATGGAAGTATGATATTTCGAGTACAATTCTATTCCAAAGAGACGAGAGAAGTATAGATATATGAACATTTGTATATTTGGCAGCCATTTAGGATTGTAAAAGGATGGGCACCACCACTGATTATGTTTATATATACATCATTCCCAGTACGTTTGCAAATTGTCGTGCTCTAATCATTCGTTTTACAATTTTTATATGATTAGTAATATATTCGGCGGCCATCTTGGATTTTGAGAAGAGTAGGTCACCAAGGCAGGGCACCATCACTAATTATGTTTATCTACATTATTCAAAGATAGTTTGCAAAGTAAAATGCTTTATTCTATCTTCCCATGATTTGTTTATATGATTATTTATATATTTGGTGGCCATCATAGATGTCACCTACGCAAGGTACCACCACTAATTATGTTTATATACATTATTCCCAGTAAGACTGCAAAGTTTCATGCTTTATTCCATAGTGTGGCGATTTTCTATATGTTTTTTTTTGTGTGTGTACATTCGGCGGCCATCGTTGGTTTTGATAAATGTAGGTCACCATGCCACTGATTATGCTTATACACATTATTCCCAGTAAGTGTGCAAAGTTTTATGATTTAATCCAGCGTGTCACGATTTTTCACCTCAGGCACCTAACTATTTAGAAATAAGTGTTGTTTATTTCATGGGCGACCCAGTTGTGTAGATGACATTATAGCCTCAAACATGTGTCATGTATACATTAAATATGTTGACCTCTTCGTCACAAATGTCAGGAATCGTATACCCTTTCCTTTTGGGTAGTGATGTTAAAGCGCGTTCATATATCACAAGTGTGAAATATACTTAATGCTTGTGAACAAAGAGGACAATGATCTTTTAAATGGTTGCTGTCTTCGTTAAAATTCCTTAATTTCAAATGACGATCTCTATCTGCACGAAAACCTATATTATTGAATATATAATATACTAAATATAGTATATATGTACATGTATATCAGGAAAGAAAATAATTGGGGGCCTAACAACAGGATGACACCGATGTCTAAAAATGAAGACCGTGTAAATATTAGCTGTATATACATAACGCTTACTCCAAAGCGGTGAAATATATTCTCTTGAAGGAAATACTACGTAAACTACTAAATAGATTACTCTTACAGCTGGTGCAGCATCTTTAAATACCTGTACACGTCATGTACCCCATCAACAGATAAATATGCGACTTATCTCTACTGAAAAAAGGTGAATGACCTAGACGCTCACCGCTTCAGAGATAAGCAAGTTTCAAGTTGATCAAGGAATCCGTATAAAATACCAACACAGTAGTCAGCGTATTCCTGCATACTATATACAATTAATTTGTTTTGCATTTCCGTTCTCTCATACTTCTGATAAAGCATTTGGTGGTCAAAAAAATATTTGCACCATTATAGTGTGTATAGTTAAACTGGCACCGCTCGAGGAAATGACCTTAATTCCAAACCGTTTCCATGGTAACCTTAACAAGTCTCTTTTATGAGCCGACATTGTGCACAAACAGCTTGTATCGTTAATATCCTGCGGTTAAAGAACTATTCATATAATAGTCGCAATTCATTCTTCTGGGTTCATTTACATAATAAGTCTCCCTGTTTCAAGTTGGCGACCCCTCTGACACGGTCAAGCAATCAATAATGATAGTATGCAGAGTTTTGACCGAGGGATGTGACACTGACCCCAATATCTCATAAATGTCCCCTCCGGCGCGATCCGCGATTAATTCCAGCTCATGCAAGTGAAGGCACCCACGATGCTGTTTTAACGGGGCTACGTCGATAGATCGGCCCTCCTCTAATAAAGCATCAACTTGATTTGCATGAAGAATTTCCATATTGAAACAGTTGTGTCTCATCTAGAGCTACGACTGCATCAATTAAGATAAAGATAGGACTGATGTTGTATACATGAATACCAGTTAAAGGAAATTTACTCAACAAAATAAATTACGGGCCAGCAGAGATTTTGTGGAGATGATTTCTACCAAATTTCGCAACGGCTTGAGGAATTTGGTGCCATTCTTCTTCCAATGAATCTGCAAGTTCTTGAAGAGTACCTGGAGCCTGTAGTTGTTTGGACATAATATAAAGCTAATGTATACGCCCTAAATATCTACTGGCCCTTAATTAATTTTGTTGAATATATATATATATATATATATATATAATATGCCGTATTTCTGGCCTTTCTAGTGAACTGTACAGTTTTGTTATGGCTATACTGCACAGTAGACCATCCCTAGTATAAGTGCATACTAGTATTTATGACATTTTTGACTAAGCATTTTCTTTACATGTTCATTTGGGTGTAAAGTATGAAAGAAAATAACACAATACTGTTGTTATCCGGACGTCTATCAATCTATCATTCTCTTCTTCTCTTTTTTTCTCTCGCTCTTTCTTTCTCTCTTGTTACTCTTTACTCTCCCCCCCCCTCGTTCTCTCTATCTATACATCGCTACCCCCCCCCCCCTTTCCCTACCCAAGGCATTATTACGATGCCATTTACTAAATGTAACACGTATATTCATGCATCATCATAATATTGGAAGTGCTTCTTTAAACGTATCGCCATTAACCGTTTCGGTTTTCAGGCATGCTTCTTATATTGCCATGGCCATTGAGAAATGAGTAAGCTACTAGTAGTTGGACTATAAACACACCACAGCTCGGAGTCAGACAACGTTAGCGCTTGAGGTCTGGCACGCGTATTATGTATCTAGACATAATATAATGGCGAGAAAATGTCATGTCTATATGGAAGTAACCGGATATGATTGATCTCAACACGTTCAGGTGAAGTGTATGCTGTTGTATGTGGCAGACAATCGTATGCACAAAATATGAATAGATTATATATTGTTCTTCTCGTTTAAAATCATGGTCACCGTCCAGTCCAACCTACGAACGTGTAAAGATTATATATATTTTGATGTCAGTATTTTACTGATGAAACGTTGATTAATTATTCAATAAATCTTTGATGTTTTTATACATTTCTATAATATTATATTGCTTGATATAAATTGGTATGGAATACATGAAAACCGAATAGTATGGATTAATGTACATACTGGTATTTGTAAGACTAAGAATATGGTTTATACAGTTTAGTTTTATAAGCATTCTTCTCTTAGCTGACAGTTTTAGTACTATGTTTGATATGTTGTACATCAAATGTTTTCTTTTCTTATCTCTCTAATGTGCAACACATTCCCCAAGAAAGAAATACAGTCTTATCTTATCTTATCTTATCTTATATGAAACCTCTGTGTTGTTGAATAATAACAGAATACCATTATCCTGTGTATATAGCATCCTCTTAAACAAATAGCACGTACGTATTAAAGTAGCCACACTGTCTGAAAAACGGTAAATATCTAAATGGCAAATGCAGCGACGGAATAAAACGTAATTGGAAAAGTTTTCACACCTTACATTGGTATGTGAAGATATTACTTTCCCAACCCGGATATAAATGACGATATTATATTAAGGAATGCACTTCCGAGCATAATATCGCAATTGCATGCTTAACTATCAAAATGTCACGGAACATGTCATATTACAAACAATACGCTATTAACATTGACATTAAAATACCACATGAGATATTCTACTAGAAACATCCCATGCTCACCATTTGTGATCTAAGAAACTTAACATTTAATACCAATACCGAGTAGCCATGACAACATTTTGAGTAAATATATGGTATATATACATTTAATATTTCTATGTACAATATATTACTTTAGAGGGAAACTATACATCCACACGTTGTAACCAGGATGAGATATATACCAGATCCACCAAAGAACTTAGTATAGATTGTACCTTGCAGAAATGTGAATAATAGATTTAAACAAACTTACCGGTTTGGGATATAAGTAGGACGGGAGAAGTTGTTGAGTATCGAAGAAAATTGTTGAAACTGCCTCAAATATGTAGTAGGACAAAAAGAGTATATCCAAGCTTCTTCTAAGACTCGCCATGATGAGTCCAAACGATAAAATACGTGATCCTACACGGAAGAGAAACGTATGCCACGTATTTGTTTCACCAAAGGTTCTGGCACTACTGTAGTACTACTCTCAGACAAGGCATTCGGCCTCTTCTCGCCTCTGGTTCGCGTGGAATAAACAAACAAGCCTCCCTCGGAGGTAGGGACAAGTCAGAAGCAATGAATGCAGCCACCGGCACTGGACCCATGACAGGAACGAGAGCGAGAGCGCGATGCTGGCTGGATATATTGCCGGAATGAGAGAGAACGAGCGATGCTGTAATATAAACATGGCCTGCTGAATGCGATGCGATAGTGGTATTTATACGTTTCCAATATTAACGTGTCCTACTACCGTAATTAGTCCACTGAGAAACCTAATAAGGCCATGGGCCAGATATGTCCCTCGTGCGCCCACACCTACAGAAACAATCGGGACTAATTGAGGTATTTTGAACATGGCGGGAAGTTAATATAAAAAATACCAATATTTGACGACAAATGATGCGCAAAATATACTTTTTATCTCTTCTTCTCTGTCTCCCTCCCCTACCCATCTCTCCCCCACGCCTCTCTCTCCCTCCCTCCGCTCTCCTCCCCCCCCCCTCTCTCTCTCTCTCTCTCTCTCTCTCTCTGTAGATATCATGTATTTAACGTTTCATCTGAAAACAACCTGGATCACTCTTGACTGGATATATCATCACATGCGTCTATGTGTGGCATTGTTCCTTGAAGTCTGTGTACGACCCCACATACTTAAGACAACGATGTTGCTGATAGACGATGTAGCCGGCCTATAAGGGTAACCTCTAATCTCTGTTTACAAATATGTGGTGAATATATATCTATAGATCTTAAGATAACATTTCTTCCCGTAATGTAGTAACCAGAAACCTGTTTTAAAATAGGTTTGCCTGTATTTGACAAAGGTAATCTTACACTTGACTTACACTTGACTTACACTTAAACATGCTCTGTATTGGTTATATTGGCCTACTTAATTAAATAGCCAAACAATATTTTACATTTGATTCTATATAAATGCTTTCTTCACTTATTAGATATAATTATTTAATACAGTATTTTCATTGTTTACTTTATTATTTATCCTGATAGTAGTAAATCGGAAATTTTAACAGGCATATCAAGTATCTGCAGTTCTGTATCTATTTTGCTATCTATATGACAGCCTTTATGTAGATAGCAAAATAGTAAACGGGGCATCTTTTAGCTGCAAAACTGCGGCTAGCATATCAAGATACAAAATTAAGTTACGCACGTTTTCACTTTAATTTTTATATGCAAACAGACATTTTAGCAGCTGATTGGTTCCAAATACATCTACTATTAGGCCAACACGAATAATTATTGAACCTAATTTTCATACGGAATAATTCAAAATCGGACAACTAATACGCTCACCATGTGAACGGTCATGTAAATAATGATACTATTACAGCACGTGTATTTTGAAATGTGTTATTGTATTGCCTTTTACTGTTCACGGTGGTTCTTCAAAGAGAATATATTTGGTGAGACTAAAGGCTGTAACCTAGGCACAGAGCTACATGACAATAACTACTGACCTCTATTATTCTGTGGTCACATATACTAATTATGTCAAACTGCCCTGTCAGATGACAGCTACTAGATTATTTAGACAGACACACGGACTATTTATTTGTCTTGCCTCACACTATACATGCATGCAAAGATTTATCTTGATCAGCGAGTAGCGTACAGTTAGTAGTCGGAATGGCTCTAATATAAGTTATATCATTATAATTGCTGCTATTATTATTATTATCATCATCATAATCATCATCATCTTTATTATTATTATTATTATTATTATTATTATTATATAACAACACGATAAATGAATAGTTTTAATAACCTACATATATATTAAGTATCACTTGTCAAAACAAAACATTTAAACAGTTGACCTAGCTACATGTATATACTGTATACTATACTATATTTAACCACACGATAATGACGGTGCATTGAGTTATGAGGTTGTGTCTATGCATTTTACAATTTATCTTCCATGGTGTTTTCAAATTAAATAATTGGGCAATATCTAATTGTTTTTATTACCGCAGAAGTTGAGTTCTTTTTCCTACCGATATCAACGTGCCATTATTCCATTCCACCGAATTAGTTCCAATAACCGATTGATCTAGTGGCTCATATTTAATTCATAACGTTCATAACCACAGAAATTATATCCATAATTTGTAACAGTTTTGTCACGAATCCATTGTGGTTATAAATTCATGTTTGGCAATGAATCCCATCACGTCCAGAGACGTACTGGTGGGTCTAGGCCCATTTGTAGAGGGGGTCTCAATCTGCATATTTGTAAAAGAAATATCCTTCATGTTGCATGTTAATATTCAGAATATTAATATAGAACGTTGTGACATTTAATATTACGTTCCATTACGACAATGCTTAAAAGCATATTTCAAATAGGTATGAATGGCGCATATCGATGGCCTGTAGCACCCTATTGTTAGACAGGAGAGAGCGGGGATGTTGACCATTCTAACCAGAGATGCACGTTTTATGGTTTACACATATTTTATTCAAAAGAAAATGAATGAGGATTTGTAATCAAGCTGTAAAGCTTATTTTTTATACCGCTCCTCAAAATTACAACTTTATAGATCGTCTAATAAGAATTCTGTATATTTAATGTATTACTATTTCACTTCACACTTATGGGATGGCGTTCTGGTATGGCACAACGATTTACATATTCGAACACCAATGACAATCGGTCACATGAGATTCATCAATCAATAATGAGGCCCTATAGAGGGTTATCTCGTAAGACGTTTTTAAAAATCAACATCACGTAACTACTGTAAATCAGGAAATTAATGCGAGCAGGATATTAATGCGAAAATGCGATTGGCGTATGGCCGCATTTAATTCCT